>ML852015.1:30754-58479 GCA_009831015.1 Picea engelmannii
AAAGTAGATATTGACAAAGATCAAGTGCAATATCATTCCAACAAACACTAATGAAAAAAGTTGAATAAGACAATAGACAAAAGAAAACATGATAACTAATCCTATTTTTAAGATAAACTAGCGTAGATCCATGTTAACCCCAAATCTTATAATAAGAGTATTGAACGTGTTGACACTGAAAATATCAAATGTATATGCTCTTAAAGGCTAATAATTGTTGATGATCAACGATAACTATTTAAGTAACCCAATAAACATGTAGAATCTAGAACTTATGTAACAAAGTAGGTAGTGACACAGATCAAGTTCAAGATCATTCCAACAAACATTAATGAAAGAATCAAGCACTAGACAATGAAAAACATGATAGCTACATCCAATTTTTGAAGATAGACCAATGTAGATCCATGTTAACCCTGAATCTCATAAGTGAAAAAAGGGATCAAATCCTTTGAGATGTAAACCTTTTGATGATTTAAGATGTATCTAGGCTAGTTGCAATCTCACTCAACTTGTAAATTTCATATCTATAGTATTTATGCTTGTGTCTAAATCTAATATCTTTGTTTTTATTTGTCTAGACAACATCGTTTATCTTAAGTGTATATATGAAATATCTATGTTGATATTTTTATTTATGTTTGTGTGTGTGTGTAGTTAACATATAGTATTAATATTAGTATTTGTTAAAAGAATATTTTTTTCAAAATCAACATATAATGATGTAAACATTACCCATGTACATGAAAACATGTTTGTCATACTGAGTTTTAAATCTAGTGTCTGTCAACACAAAAACTAAGTGATAGATTTCGATTGGGTTTTGCTTGGGTGGTTGGGAGGAATGATTGTTATCCTCCACACCCAGGTTCAATTACCACAAGTGACATGATGAGATTTTAATGAGTATATTGTTGTAATGGATTTGAGTCTTGTTGTTGACCGACCTTGTTCCCTAAAGATTCTAGGGTTTACCCTAGGTACCATCGTCAAATGAGAGAAACTACTCGAGGGTTTTCCCTAATACTTGAGGTGTGATAGTTACCATAATGATATGATAACATATATTATATATACATGATATTATTTTACTTTTAATAATTAAATACAAAATAATAAATATTAAATATCAAAATTGTGCATTTTATTGATCATATTAATTTTACTTATTGTTATAATAAGATCAAACTTCCTTATAACATAAATTGTATTTGATCTTCTTTCTATCTCAAATCAAGAATGCATATTTGAAACATAATACCTCCCATTGATATCTTAATGAATACCCACTTTAACATTAAAGAGATAAAAACAAATTATATAAATCTATGCATAATATCATAAATATAATATATAAGATATAAAATATTGAATAGTAATAGTAATAGTAATAATAATTGTAATTGTAATTGTTATTGTTATTGTTATTGTTATTTTAAGATCACAATTTAACTAAACACCAAATTAATATATAAAATTTAGTAAACATATAATAATATATAAATTGTTTTATTAATTGTATTATAAAAAATATTTATTCTACTAATTAAAATGACACCAAACTTGTAAAGCCTACTATGAACATATCCAAATATGGCTATTTCCATAAAAACATAAGGGTTATATCCTTTGCATTATAAGGATTCATGAAAGGTAAGGTGTCACAGACCTAAGAGTCTTGTCTAAAATTTTTCATTTTTTCATATTCGATCATGTGACACTATGTTGCCTCAGTCATAGTGGCTTTACCAACCTATGCCTACTACAACCAAACTACACCTCTTCATTTAAAGTTTTCCCGTGACTTTTATTTTAAGATAGAATAGTTAGATGCAATTCCAAGTCCTACACAATTGATTTCATCCAACAAGCAATAGGCATACATCCAACCATAGCCTTAAAACATCCCAGTAATACTTATACTTAATCGATATTATAACTTATCCAACACAAGCATACAAGGGACAGTAACATCAAATACACATAAAGAAACCATATAACACAAGTATGGATGGCCACCAAGATATATGCCTTAACTCTTTATTACATAGATAATGTTACATGTACAACAAAGGAGCATGACCAATCGGCATGTGGCTTATTTACATACTACAATTAAAATGGAAATTAACCAATCAAACTATCAATCCAATTACTGAAGAAATTGTAGGCATGCCTCCTGTAGGTCTTGTTTCTATCTCTTCATCACTTAGCCAATGCAAGTCTTCTATGGTGCCAAAACCTTGAACTTGATATAATCACAGAATAGTTTATGGCTCTTGCCTCTTGCAACTTCATCTATTGCATGAGAATTTTTAGGTGTCCACCTACTTATATGAACTTGTTATGCATTTACAAGACCCTTTGTTCCAAGGTGGAACCAAGTGTCATTCATCGTTGCTTCACACCAATCGTTTGCCAAGTCATTTTGAATCGTTCCAAGTCATGTTGGGTCTACCTAGGTCATCACAACTCATCCATTCCATCCATCTAAGTGCTCCCAATTTCTCCCAAGTGGATCAAAATGTTTGGTCGCATTTCAATATGTCCAAAGGAAACTTCGTAAGTCATGGGATTGTTCGTTCCTTTAGTTATGCATGTCTAGATCATATGCCCAAGGCACTCCAAGATCCATATAAAGGAAACATTGATGGGTCACCACTCCATCCATCTGATTAGGCAAGAACATATAGCATTGCAACCTTCTATGAAAACCTTCCATGGCCAACTTGACAATGTGCCTACTGCCATTCACAAGAAGAGGTCTTACATCCTCCCCCATTAAAATTGTCGACATCCCAAAAATGTCCACCAAATACACATCTAAGTTCTATAAGATTCTATTTATGAAAGTCTAAAACCTTGTTTTCATACTTCCACAATGTTGTTGGATTATTCTGTAATGATCCCAAGCCAATTTTTTGCTTGAAACCACTAACTATCTCTGTTATGTATGATGTGCAAGTGACTTATTGAATTATCCAGTTATTAAGTGTGTTCATACAAGGTTCATCCCACACATGAAAGATCACAATATATTCAAGATATAGAAACACAAGCAAAGATCTGACCTTTTATTATAAGAAGCATGGAACCAATACAATAGAGGGCAGATCTGGAATAATCCTCAGATGACCCAATAGATAAGAAATATGAGCTGCTACAAAATGCGCTGCCGATACAAAATAAGCCTCCAAAGATTGGATGAGATATGAAGACCGATACAAGTAGATCTGAATGTTTATTCCTCAAGCTGGAAGCTGCCATGCTCCACTAGAAGGCTGGAAACCCTCAATAACTCAGCCCAACTGCAAATAGACTCCAAATGAGCCCAAACTTTGCCAGCTGATAGATCAAGGTGATAGGAACATCCTCCTGAAATCTCAAGCTGAACGTCCAAGGCAAACTCCTCCAAACTCTGAATCTTCTACTGAAGTTGCGCCCTCTTGGATGCCCGAAACCCTAGGCAATTCGACCCTAATGAGAAAAGACTCCAAATGCCCTGAAACTCCCCAGGAATGTAGATCAGGCTATGAAAACCCTGTAGGATAAGTTTCAGACTCAGATTCTAGGTGAAGCTCTCTAGATCTGAGATTTACTGAATCATAGGACATCCCCTTTGCCTCCAAGACGTCCCAATCTGAAACTAAATATTTGATGGTGACAACTCTTCGAAAAAACCCTCAAAATGATGGTTGTTCCCTTGCAAATAAAACCCAAGTGACAGAATGGCCATAGGCTCTCCTGATAAGCTGGATCGAACCCTTCTCTAGGTGATGGTGCGCCCTTGTTGGAAACTCAAGAATCAATACGACCCTGCTATCTTCTGAAGTGCTAGGTGGAAATATGTTGAGAGTAGAATGGTGTGGAGGAGTCTTTCATCCCTGAGACCAAGTTGTGGAACAAGGTGAGTGGTTCTTTCACCAATGAGTTGCTCACAAGGATTTGTACAGAAAAACCCCCAAACTGTATGCTCAAGAGAAATAACAAGCAATATACCAAATCCAGAATGAATAATAGGTGCGCCCCATCCTTCTATTTATACTTTTTCCTTCTATTCCTCTGTTGAGTTAGATTAACTCCCAGGGTTAACTTCTATTCTTTTTTTGAGTTATCTTTTATTCCTTTTAACTCTTTTTCTTCAAGTCAACTTAAAAATATAACCTTAGTCTAGTTGAATTTCCCCTTCAGTGTGAGACTATGACCTAGTGGGGATGCCCAGGCCACTGAGTCTCCTCAACACCTCTTTATCAAGAGGTGGGGGACATTAAAGTCTCCCCTGCTTGAAATTTCTTGTCCTCAAGCAATTCAAAACCTATTTCTCTCACCACCTGCTCCTTTTACCAGGTGGCATCCTCAATGGGTGAATCCTTCCATCTGATCAGGTACTCCTTGATGCTTCGGTTTCTGAGCCTCTTCTCTCAGACTTCTAATACCTCCTTCGGAATCAAAACAAGTTGTCCCTCCTCATCCATAGGAGGTAATACCTCAATGGGTTTGATGTGTTGTCCGAGGGATTTCTTAAGGCATGAGACATGGAAGATGTTGTGTATTTTTCTACCCTGTGGAAGCTCCAGCTCATAAGCTATGGCCCTTATCTTCCTGCTGACTCTGGAGGGCCCAAAGAAACATGGCTGTAATTTTTCTGCTCCACTCCTTTTGATGGACGCCTTCCTGTATGGTTGGAGCCTTAGGTAAACCAGGTCACCCACCTCAAAAGTACGATCAACTCTGTGCTTGTCTGCTTGGACCTTTTGTTGGTTATGTGTTTTTTGTAGATGATCCTTCAGCTCCCTGAGAATGTCTTGGCTCTGTTGTATCCAATCCTATACCATAGGTGCCCTGCTGTCACCGAAAGCAATCTCCCCAAAAGATAAAGGGTCGTAACCATACAAGGCCCTGAATGGTGAAATGCCTATGGACATGTGTTGGGTAGTGTTGTAGCAGTACTCTCCTAAATGAAACCATCTGGCCCACATTTTCTATTGTCCTGCCACATAATTTCTAAGGTAGCCTTCCACCCACTTGTTGACTATCTCCGTCTGTCCGTCCATCTGAGGGTGATAGATGGTGCTAGGGGTCAAAGCCATACCAACCAACCTGAATAATTCCTGCCAGAATGTACTCATGAACCTGTTATCCCTGTCGCTGACAATGGTCTTGGGGAGGCCGTGCAACCTGAAGATCTCCCTAAAGAATAGTTCAGCCACCTGTGTGGCACTGAAGTCAATAGCTATGGCGAAGAAGTGTGTGAACTTTTCCAACCTGTCCACTACTACAAAAATGCAGTCCTTCCCTTGTGTCTTTGGCAACCCGATGATGAAATCCATGGATATGCTCTCCCATTTGTGCTCCGGAATGAGTAAGGGTTGTAGTAGTCCTGCTGGATGTGTGTGCTCATATTTATTCTCCTGACATGTAGTGCACTCCTTGACGTGCTTAATCACGTCCTCCTTGAGGCCCTTCCATGAGAACCTTTCCCTCACTTGCCTGTACATTTTGTTGATCCCCTGATGTCCTGCCATTGGTGAGTCATGGTACGCCTGCAATATCTCAGTCTTGAAGGCTGATTCAGTAACCAAAAAAATTCAGTCCTTATAGTAGATGAGATCATTCATAACCTTGAAGTTATCATCTTGTACTTGCCCATCCAATAGCTGGCATGTGAACTGATCCTTTGCATACTCCATCACCAAATGGTCTTTCCAGTCAACTGATATCACGGTCAGGGCAAAGATGGATGGCCTCCTGGATAATGCATCAACCACCGCATTGTTCTTCCCTTTGAAAAATTCAATGTCCAAATCGTAGGCTTGTATTCTGCTTACCCATTTCTGTTGCCTCTCATTCAAATCCTTCTTCTACAATAGATATTTGAGACTGTTATGATCTGACTTGACCACAAACCAGGCACCGATCAATTATTTCTGGAATTTTTCTAGTGCATGCATGATAGCCAGCATTTCTTTGTCATAAATGTTGTAGAGTAGCTCGGGACCCTGAGTTTCCGACTCTCATAGGCAAGAGGGTGCCTCTTCTACATCAGTACGACCCCTATTCCTTCCCCGGAGGCATCACACTCGAAGGGCTAAGATAGGGCACGTACTCATGACTTCCTTCATCTTATCCATCGTTATTTGAGCCTCCTTGTCCCACTTGAAGGCTCCTTTCTTAGTCAATTCGGTCAAAGGTGCACACAGTTGAGAAAATCCTTTGACAAACTTCCTATAATATGTGCACATGCCCAAAAATCCTCTCAATTTTGTGAGTGTCTTAGGAGTAGGCCATTCCATAATGGCTTGTATTTTCTCCTAATGTACATGTACCCCCTTTGCCCCTATAATGTGTCCTAAATAGAGGACCTCTGTCATTCCAAACTCGCATTTGGGATTCTTAGCATACAACGAATGTTCCTCCATGATTGAAAAAATCCGATCCACATGCCCTGGATGCTCCTCCCACGTATTGTTGTAGATAAGCAAGTCATAAAAAAATACCAATAGGTACTTCCTCAGCTAATTGTTGAACACATGGTTCATACATGATTGGAACATAGCAGGGGCATTGGTTAAGCCAAAGGGCATCACCAAAAATTCATAATGGCCTTAATGACATCTAAAAGTTGTTTTTGAGATGTCATCCTCCCTCATCTTGATCTGATGATAACCAGAATGAAGATCAATCTTAGTAAAGTAGATGGCCCCATGCAATTCGTCCAATAGTTCATCAATCCTTGGTATCAGATACCTGTTTTTTATGGTCTTTTTATTCAAGGCCCTGAAGTCAATGAACATCCTCATAGTCCCATCTTTCTTCTTCACCAGCACTACTGAAGAAGCAAAAGGGCTACTGTTGGGCCTGATGTTCCCCATGTCCAAAAGTTCCTTGATGGCCTTTTCTATCTCATCTTTGTACTTCTTGGGATGTCTGTATGGTGTGGTAATAACTAGTTTGGCCCCTTCCTCTAGCTCAATAATGTGCTCAAACCCCCTATCTGGTGGTACCCCCGGAGGAATAGGCCCAAACACCTTGTGGTGTCTGTCAAGGATTTCCTTGATCTCTGGAGTGTAGTGAACCTTTCCCTATTCATCCATACGTGTCACAATCCCGCATTTGGTTGTGTATACTATCTCATCTCTCCGTAAGATGGCCTCCATCCTCTTGGCCGTGACTACCTTTGCAACATTCCCTGTCATGCCCCGAAGCACTACCTTTCATCCACCCTCCTCTGTGAATGACATTTCCATAGTTTTGTAGTTGGTGGTGATAGGCCCCAATGTGCTAAGCCACTGAACCCCTAGGATGATGTTGGTATTCGGAAGGTCCATGACATAGACATCCTATATCATCTCATGCCTACCCAAGGTAAGATTCATGCCCAGAATGTATCTGTCACAGGGCATAGTGCCTCCACCTGCTACCTCCACCTTGAATCCTTCAAATTCTATTGTGGGTATGTGCCTCCTTTTCAATAATGTTGAGTCAATGAAGTTGTGGGAATCTTCTCCATCAATCAAAACTGAAACCCTCTGTCCCTGTAAGACCCCCCTCATTTGTAAGGTGTTATACTTGGGCACTCCAATGATAGATCCCAAAGTGGCCATACTATTTTTTCCTGTGATCTTCTCCTCTTCTGTCTCAATGGTTTCGGCCTCCATGTTATGAATATGACCGATCTCCTCTTCCTCCTCATTTTTTGAAGCGACCTAAATGTAGT
Organism: Picea engelmannii; assembly: GCA_009831015.1. NCBI lineage: Eukaryota > Viridiplantae > Streptophyta > Pinopsida > Pinales > Pinaceae > Picea > Picea engelmannii. Next base: position 38,472 of record ML852015.1, read on the forward strand.
GTACTTAACCACGGCCCATGCATTTGTGTGCTGGGTTCCATGGTTCTTTGCAAGTGAAGCAAAGTTGCTTCCTTCTCAACTCCCTCCTGGTGTTTTCATCCACTCTGCCATGACCCTTGTCAAAACCCCTTGGGTCACGTCCTCCCGGGTTCATTGGAGGCCTTTGATCTCTTCCACCATTGTTAAGAGGTGGTCTGGGTATGAATTTTGGTTTAGCAGTAGGTCCCAAATCCCTCGTCTTCCAGATAGCCTCTTGTAAGTTGGTAGGCTTGAAATCCTTTACCCAACCCTTCAAGGGTTCTATCAACCTCTCAATGAAGAGCATCATGAGTCTGGTTGGGGAAATGTATTGCACCATTACTACCAACCTCTAAAATTCCTCAATATACATCTAAGTCGTGTTGGTTTGTTTTAGTTGTGTGAGCTCCTAGAAGTGTAGCTCAGGATCCCCTTGATCAAACCTATCCACGAGTCTCTGAGTGAATTCTTGGTAGGATGATATTTGATTGTGGCCTAATGTGGTGAGTCCATGATACCACCAATCATGAGCCTTTCCCTCTAAGTACATAGTAGAAAACCTGATGTCTTCCATCTCTCTCATGGGGTTAAGCTGCAAGTAGGTATCCATCTTTTGTACCCAAGCTTGTGCTGTCATCTTGGCCGTACCATCAAAATATGGAATCTCTATCTTCCCTGCCTTTTGTTCAAACTCAAAACTGCCCCTGTGGTTCGACCTAGGTTGATTTCTGAACTTGAGTTGGCAATATTGATCCAGGGACATCTGTCTTTGGATCCTCATTTCCAAACTGTAGTACTCCTTGGTACACCTTGTCATTTGTTCAACAAAGTCCTCCACTTATTCTTGTTGCCCTTGCTCCTCTATGAATGTGGGCATGTATGGCCTAGGGTTAGCCCAACTACCCAAATGTCGGCCTAGTTGTTCATCTGTGAACGTGGGCATGTATGGCCTAGGATTGACCCTGCTACCCATATGACCATGGGACGTGCCTCCTCCTAGACTTCCTTTGAACCTGGGATCTTTCTCCAGGTTATATTTGATCTCATCATGGACTCCACCAGATCCACCAACCTCCTTATTCCCATACGTATCAGGGTCCTTCCCTTGATGGTTCACTTGCATCAGAAGTTCAGTTATCCAGGATTGGTTCTGTTTCATCTTTTGTAGGTTCTCGTCAACCTTCTTCAAAGTTTCATACATTTCATTCTGTCCCCTTTTGTTGGTTTCCTGGTACTCATCTACGTGTTGGACCAACTTGCTTTTTGTGTGGTTTATGGTTTGTTAGAACTTATCAAATTCAACTGCTAAGAAGGCCAAGCCTTGAGGCTCATGGTCATCCCCCGACCCTTCCATTTCGGCCTCTATTTCACTGCTGGGTTTCTTTCTCCAACCCATAAATATTCCACTGTACCTCTGCATGCGGCGATCCCTCCACAGGTTTGGAGGATTGAAGCTCTGATACCACTGTAATGATCCCAAGATAATTTTTTACTTGAAACCACTAACTATCTCTGTTATGTATGATGTGCAAGTGACTTATTGAATTATCCAGTTATTAAGTGTGTTCATACAAGGTTCATCCCACACATGAAAGATCACAATATATTCAAGATATAGAAACACAAGCAAAGATCTGACCTTTTATTATAAGAAGCATGGAACCAATACAATAGAGGGCAGATCTGGAATAATCCTCAGATGACCCAATAGATAAGAAATACGAGATGCTACAAAATTCTCTGTCGATACAAAATAAGCCTCCAAAGGCTAGCTGAGATATGAAGACCGATACAAGTAGATCTGAATGTTGATTCCTCAAGCTAGAAGCTGCCATGCTCCACTAGAAGGCTGAAAACCCTCAATAACTCGGCCCAACTGCAAATAGACTTCAAATGAGCCCAAACTCTGCCAACTAATAGATCAGGGTGATAGGAACATCCTCTTGAAATCTCAAGCTAAACGTCCAAGGAAAACTCCTCCAAACTCTGAATCTTCTACTGAAGCTGCACCCTCCTAGATGTCTGGAACCCTAGGTAATTTGGCCCTGATGAGAAAAGACTCCAAATGCCCTGAAAATCCCTAGGAATGTAGATTGGGCTATGAAAACCCTATAGGAGAAGTTTCAGTCTCAGATTCCAGGTGAATCTCTCTAGATCTGAGATTTATTGAATCATAGGACGTCCCCTTTGCCTCCAAGACGTCCCAATCTGAAACTAAATATTTGATGGTGATAACTCTCTAGAAAAACCCTCAAAATGATGGTTGTTCCCCTATAAATAAAACCCAAGTGACAGAATGGCCACAGGCTCTCCTGATAAGCTGGATCGAACCCTTCTCTAGGTGATGGTGCGCCCTTGCTGGAAACTCAAGAATTAGTACGGCCTTGCTATCTTCTGAAGTGCTAGGTGGAAATATGCTAAGAGTAGAATGGCGTGGAGGAGTCTTTCATCCCTGAGACCAAGTTGTGGAACAAGGTGAGTGGGTCTTTCACCAATGAGTTGCTCACAAGGGTTTGTACAACAAAACCCCCAAACTGTATGCTCAAGAGCAATAACAAGCAATATACCAAATCCATAATGAATAATAGGTGTGCCCCAGCCTTCTATTTATACTTTTCCCTTCTATTCCTCTGTTGAGTTATATTAACTCCCAGGGTTAACTTCTATTCTTTTATTGAGTTATATTTTATTCCTTTTAACTCTTTTTCTTCAAGTCAACTTAAAAATATAACCTTAGTCTAGTTGACTTTCCCCTTCAGTGTGAGACTATGACCTAGTGGGGATGCTCAGGCCACTAAGTCTCCTCAACACCTCTTTATCAAGAGGTGGGGGACATTACATATTCACTAATACTTAGAGGGGGGGGGGGGTGAATTAGTATTAGGAACTTTTTACCACTTTAATCATAATATGAAAGCATTTAATATATCACAATCTATCACTTATGATTGCATTCAATATACTATAAAAATATAACCACAAATACACAGTACACAAGATTTTTACGTGGAAACCCAAATGGGAGAAAACCATAGACTGCTTTCTTATATATCAGAAGATTACACTCATAGGAAGCACCCAATTCCAAAATTCTCGAGCACCAACTGGAAGGAGGAAACAACCCCCTCTTTACAAGATCCAACCTGAAGGAAGCTACGACTTCCTAAATTCTCCATCTCTAGCTAGAAGGAGGCTCCAACCCCCTAGTTTACAGGCTCCAACCTAAAGGAAGATACAACTCCCTTTCCTTACCCCTTCCTTTCTCCCTTCTATATAAATGAGAGAATCAACTTGGAAATGTTGTTTTCATTGATAGTGATATATCATCATCATCAAAAATTATACAACCAAATAAAACACATGCTAAGATCACCAAGAATATCCTCCAAATCATGTGCTCAAAATCACCATGATATGCATCAAACCATGAGCCAAGACAACCAAGATGTGTCTCAAATAATATACCACGCCTCAAATCATATGCCAAAAATGTGCCTTAAACATGTGCCAAAATATCCAATATGTACCTCAACCATGTGTCAACACCTCCAAGATATGCATCAAGCATATGTCATAACCTTCAAGATACAAGCCTCAAAATATATAGAATAACATACCTTTCAACATGTGAACCACCTGGTGCATGAGATATCATATATCTAGACCTTCCTCAACTTCAAAATCAAGAATAATACCTTCCTCAAAAACTTTCCTCAGCCTCGCGGGACTGGATTGACCAATAGGCAAGGGCTCACACGAAAATACCAGGACAACCAGTAGGGGCCTCGCAGGACACCCTATGCTTGAACCATGGGGGTCTTCTTAATTAGGGTTTTTTAAAAAAACTTCTCCAATCTACGGATTTGAGCACTCCCTCCTTCACACAACTCTTCTACTTCTCCTTCACTAAGAAATCAAATCCTTTATTGGTGAATAAATGAGAGGTTCTTGATGTGTATTTATACCATTCCAAGTAACTTCTTTACCTGATCTTTGAGTCAACCTGTAACTTCTTGTTTGCAACAAATTTTCTCCTTTAATTAACTTTGGGGCCGACTTGTAACTTCTTGTCCTTAGATCTGGGGCTTCATCTTTAAGAGGGAATAACTTCTCAACCATGAGGAACCACATGGCATGACCACATGGCATGCCACCTAATTTTGGAGATTTATTGATGAGGAATATCAATATAACGAGGTTTTTCATCCATTTTCAATGTCCTTCACCCTCTTTTTCTTTAATCAACTTTGGGCTTCATGACCACACCTTTGGGGCTTCTTATCTACTTAACCATACTTCTAGAGATTCTTGTAGACTTCTTCAAAATATCTTTCCATGAGGGCCATGCTTAAAGATATTCCATAAGGGGACCACTATAGAGACTTATTCAATTACACCCATCACTTCTAGAGGCTTATGGACTTCTTCTAGGGTTGACATCAATGACAACCAATTTTCCAACAAATGCCTCCTTCCTTTCCCAACTATTCTCCTATTTAGATATGTATTTCTACCATACAAAGCACTCATTCCTTTACTTTTTGTTGAAGTAGGAGGTCATGTGCGCAATTATTTCCTCTACTTACAGCTTTGGACTCTCTATGATTAATGTGGGGATTTGGGATGTGCAACTTTGTTAGGATCACATTCATCAATCCTACAAGGCTTCAACTGACTTATATGGAAAACCGATGGTGAGATATTATGTGGTATAGAAACTCCAATCTGTAGGTGGAATTTTCAATCTTCTCAAGTACCTTGAACAATCCTTCAAGCCATTGTAATAAATCATGAACCATGCCACTTGGTGGCTTAAACTGCTCCTTATCCAACTTGAGAAAGACCAAGTATCCAACTTGGAATTTTACATCCCTCCTATCATGACCCACCCATTGCTTTATCAGTTCCACTACATTCATCAACTGAACGTGATCCATCTCCAATTTTTCTTGTCATCCTTTCATGAACCCCAAAGATGATGATTTGCACCCATAGTATCCTTGTAGAACTATATGTGGTGTCAATAGTTGTTTCCCATTTTCCAACTCAAGTGGATTGTAGCCCATCATAGAACTCTTTTACATCGTGTAATTGAACTAGGTGATATCTAAAAACTCGGGACAATTCGTTTGGTATGCCCACACAAAATTCCATAAGTAATCCTTCAAAATAAAATCAATGGTATTGTATCTACCCACCATTCTATGGATGATATCTCAAACTCATCAATAGATTGGTTCCAACAAGCCTAAATAACTCTATCCAAATATTTCCTATGAAATTTTTGTCTATGTATGACACAATGCTCAATGGGTGACCTCGATACTTCACAACATACTTGAAAAATAACTTTGCAACTTCCTCCATTGCACAAGGAACCTTCATTGGCACTAAGATGGCATACCTAGAAAAATGGTCAACAAGCACCATGATCCCATTATACTCTATGTGACTAGACGCTAAGTGATGAATTCCATCAAGACACTTGCCCAAGGTCTCTTTGGCATTGGAAAAGGACATAGCAGACTAGCTTTCATATTAGTGTTTGCCTTATCTTGTTGGCACACAAGACATGTATGAATTTACTCTCCCATCTCTAGCCTCAAATGTTCCCAATAGTAGCCTCATTCCAACAACATCATTGTTATTTGCTTCTCTGGGTGGCTAACCCAAGGAAAATCATGGCACTCCCTTAAGAGTTATTTCTGAAGGTTGGATGACTTAGGCACATAGATGTACTCCACAAAGTACAAGAAACCATTGTCCATCCAAAAATTCCTCTTTTTTCCTTCCTTCACCTACTTCATGATGTTCGAAGTTGTGGGACCCTTGTGAAATCCCTCCTTGATATTCTCTTGCAAGTCTATGAAAATTTGTGTTTGAATTCCCATGGGAACCGATAACTTGTCCTCCTCCAAGGTTACAAGCTATGCCTTCCTACTTAAGGTGTTAATTTCCACATTCAACTTGCCCAACCAATAATCAATGGTAATGTAAAACTCTTCCAAGAAATATTGCCACCATGCTTTCTTGGGTGACAAATTTGGTTGGGTAGAAAAATACCGCATTGCCACATTGTCCATCTTCACAACAAATGGATTTCTTAACAAGTAGTGCCTCCATGCTTGTAGGAAATGAAAAACTGCAATCATCTCCTTCTAATGAACAAGGTACCTCCATTCGTGATCATGTAGCTTTATTCTCTCACATGCCATTTGATGACCTTCCTATGACAAAACTCCTCCACTTCAAAAATTTGAAGCATATGTCTAAATTTCAAATGACTATTCAAGGTCTGGCAATTTCAACACAAGTGTTGGCACAAGTCTATGCTTCAGTTCATAGAATGTTTCTTGGCACCTCCATCCAATTCCACTATTTTTTTCTTTTTCAGCAAGTCACTAAGTGGTGTCGAAATATTAGAGTAACCTTCAACAAATATGTAGTAATAATTACCAAAACCAAGGAAACTTCTTACCTCATGAATTGTTCTAGCTTCTTTCCAATCCTCAATCACCCTTATCTTCATAGGATCCAGGTGCAGTCATCCTTGCCCAATCCAATGGCCCAAGAATGGAATTTTGGTCTTTGAAAAGGCACACTTATATTTCTTTAAGTACAATTGGTTCTGCCTTAGTGCCTCAAATACTTGCACCAAGTGCTTCTTGTGGTCTTCCATGTTTTCAATAAAAACCATAATGTCATCTAGTTAGACAACCACTGACTTATACAAGATTGATTTAAACACATGATTCATCAAGGTGCAAAAGGTTATAGGGGAATTACACAAGCCAAAAGGCATAACAAGAAACTCAAAATTGTCATACCTTGTTACCATGGTTGTCTTTTCCTTATCCCCTTTCACAATCCTTATTGGGTAGTATCCCTGCCTCAATTCCAACTTTGAGAAAACCTTGTCCTTAGCCAAATTTTCAAAGAAATCTATGGCCAAAGGTAAGGGGTACCTATTTTTTATGGTTTTCTTGTTTAGCGCATGGTAGTCTAATCACATCCTCAACTCTGAGGTGTCCTTCTTCTTTTGGAAGAGGACTCGTGCACCATAAAGTTACCTAGAAGGTTGAATGAAGAAGACATCAAAAAATTTAGTAAACTGCTGCTTCAACTCTTCCAACTTGGGTCCATAAAGTCGATATCAAGCTCTAGCCAAAGGCTGCAACCCTAGTTCCAACTCAATATGATGGTCAATGGTGTGCTTGGGTGGGATCACTTCTTTAATGAATTAAGCATCTAATCAGTTAATTTTTCCAACACATCAGCAAGTGTTGGTAGTACATGCATCCCCACTCTACCCTCATCCACATCCCTAATGACTTCTACAAAAAGATATGATTTTGGGCACCATTTTCCCTCTTCATGCTTAGTGTAGAGACAATTTTCACCTTTCCAACTAACTTCCTCGTTGTTGTGTGAACAACACAATTCTTCCATCCACCAAATATCACCAAATTGTCTACAAATGGCATGAGAATAGATTGTGTTCTCCTTAGGAAATCCTTCCCAAGAACGACTTCAAAGTTGTCCATCTACAATACTATGGAGTCAACATGGCCTTTCCACTTATCCAACTATATGTGAACTATGGATGAAACCACGATGATCACCTTAGCCTTATAATTGACTACCTTGATTGAAGCACAACACACTCCAACTCTAAGCCTGAGTTCACTTTTCAACTCATTCCACAAGACATTGTGTGGGGCACCAAAATCCACAAATGCTTAAATTTTTATTATATTGATGATCAAATCCACATAACAGAGTTGATGGGAACTCCATACCTGGTTTCCAATCAAGGTGTGTATTTGCTGCAAAGACTTCTCTAAGAAGGGATTATCACTTTCATCCATAGAATCTTGTTGTGCACAAGTTTTTAAAGGAAATGAACATCAAAAAGAAGGAAAAAAAACTTTACCACTTTCTGAAGTGGCCTTCCAAAGGGTACCAAGCATTTCCATCTTCAAAAATGTTGTGGGGGAACACCTAAGCTCAATTTTTCTTGGGACCAAGACACCTCACAATGTGTCCTATATAACGGTTGCATGTACCTTCACTTGGATGAAGTGTATCCTAAGGCATGATGGGACACCATACTAGGTTGCTCTTGGACCAATCTCAACCTTTAACAAAATATTATATTCATCCTCCACCTTATTCCAACTTCTAGTGCCTATCGACACTATTCCAGATAACCATCCAAGGGGTCGTTCCAACACCTTTTCCATGTGTTTCCACCACGAGTGCCCAATTTTTCCAGGAAAATTCATGGTTGAAGGATGATTCCAAATTTTCCTTGAACCAGTCAAGTTACCCTCCCAACTTGTTGCTTCCCTATGAAACATGGTGAAGAGAACCCAATAGAATTATGAAACCAACTCCTTAAAGAAGTTGAGCTCTGATACCACCTAACATAGAACTAATATTCTTTCCTAAAATTTGTCATTTCATCATCTTCGGTCATGTGGTAGTGCATTGACTCAATCATAGTGTCTTTACCAATCTATTCCTACTACAACTAAACTATGCTTCTTCACTTAAGGTCTACCCATAACTTCACTTTAAGCTACAATAATTAGATGCAATGTCAAGTCCTACACAACTTGAATCATCCAACAAGAAATAGGAATATGTCCAATTGTATCCTTAAAACATCCTAACAATACTTATACTTAGCCAACATAAGCATACAAGGAACAACAACATCCAATGCGCGTAAAGCAACCATAGAACACAAGTATGGATGGGCACCAATATAGGCACCTTAACTCTTTATTATATAGAGAATGTTACATGTACAATAGATGAGCATAGTGATCTAGAATCAGATTTAGGAACCTGATAGGTCTCAAAAAGGCTCAAAAATGAAAGTTCTCAGAATCAGACGAAACCAATTCCATTGCGTCTGGCTCGTCACACTGATTCCGACCATATATTTACTTTCTCAAACAGATGCCGTATGCGAGAGTTATCGCACTCTGATCAAATTCCCAAACAGCGAAAGAGTCAACAGGTCAAATGGAAAAAAGTCAATGATGACGTCAACATGACATCACCATGCTGACATCATAGTGACATGTGGCAGCATGGAAGCAGGGTGATTGGGAAGTGACAGGGATCAATACAGTGTGGACAAGTGGCACATTGTGGACTAGTCCAACGTTGACATGTGGCATTTCATGGACCAATGAAAGGGTGCCACGTGGCATCCCCTCATTGATTGACTGGGAAAAAATTTGTATCCCATGGGAGTCAAACCCATGACCTCTTGGTAGGCGAAAAATCTTTGGGAAAGGTCCTTTTCCAATGAAACATATGTGTTACTTGTTTAAAAGTACCCACAATATGTTAATTAAAGTGTAAATACGTGTTAATGGATTCATAAGGGGGCTAGGGCTAAGCCCTAGCCCGTGGTTTCTTTTACTGCATGTAACCTCCGACTCTGATTATAGTGCTGGCATGGATATCACCATGGATCTAGCCCTTAATCCGGTGGAATCCCATGTGACCGGGACTCAGTTCAGATTTTCTAGCGTAGGTTTTGGGGGCACAGTGCTATCATTTTACACCATACGACCGGGTTTTATGGAGTAGGGGCCAGCGCGCATCCCCTAGGGGGTTGGCGCTTGACCACATGAAAGCATATGCCCATTTTTTAAGTGTGTGTGCCAGGTCTATGGGGCTTAACCCATATATTTTTGGATAAGTGGGTTTTATTATAATGTTTTTGGATTTTAAATTGATTTTTGGCCTGTAATGAGAGGATTTGGCCATTATTGGGAGATATTGGGCTTTTTTTGAGCCCATATTTTGGGAGGAAGTTGGGGAATGATAACCAACTTTAGATCTATAAAAACTAGGTCTGTTTGAGGCAATGGGGGATAGTCAGAGCAGAGTTATGCTGAAGCAAAGCCAAGCCAAAGCCATTTTTATGCAGGGAAGTTGTTGAGGAGCAGACACTTGTGGGCCATTTCTGGGAGCTCCGGTCATCCGTTTTGCGTGTCGTTTCTTCTGATAGGTTCTAGAGATCAGGAAGAACATGACCATATCATTCTTGTAGCCTTATGTCACTACTGTGATGTACTTATTGAGCTTTGAACATAAATAAATAAGCCTCCCCTACTGAGACAAAGGCCAGGAGACGTAGGCAATTTAGTGCCAAACTCCGTTATCACTTCTCTTGTTATGGTTTGCTGTTCTTATTTCTTCTGTTCAGATCTATATTTTTTCTTATGGCTGCTATGATTCTTCATTAAATCCTTCCTCTTTCATTCAACTTCAGAAATGGTTAATTAACACATGCAAATAATAACTCAACCACAGTCATTAAAAGATCTTTTCGGATCACATAGCCAATATGTCTACGACTCATTTACATACTACAATTAAAATGGAAAACAACCAATTGAATTTTCAATCCAACCCCTAAAGAAATTGCAGGCATGCCTCCTGCAGGTCTTGTTTTCATTTCTTCATCACTTAGATAATATTGCAAGTCTTTTGCAGTGCCCAAACCTTAAACATGACACTATTGTGGAACACTTAATTACTCTTTCCTCTTGCAACTTCATCTATTTCCTTAGCACTTTTAGGTGTCCACCTACTTATATGAGCTTGTTGTGCAACTGAAATCCCCTTCGTTCCAAGGTGGACCCAAGCGTCATCCATCATCACTTTGCATATACCATCCATGGAGTTGTTTTGAACCATTCCAAGTCATGTGGGGTCCACCCACCTCGTCCCAACTCACCCGAGTCATCCTAGCTCATCCCAAATGTCGTCCCATCCCTTCTCAAGTGTACCCCAAGTGTACTCAACCTGGACAATATGTCTGGTCACATCTCAATCTATCTAAAGGAAACTTTTTAAGTCATGGGACGATTATCTCCTTTGGGTTTTCACATCTAATTGTGCACCCAAGGTGTCTCAAGATCCATATAAAGAAAACATGGATGTGTCACCACTCCATCCATCTGATTGGATATGCATGTCTAGCATTGCAACCTTCTACATAAACCTTTTGTGCCTAACTTAGCAGGACACCTACTTCCCTCTACAAGTGGAGGTCTTACACAAGGGGAATAATTAAATACACACATGTTTTATAGAAGACAATGTTTGAATTTATACAAATGGTCATGTCTATTATGATTAAATTTTCAAAATGTCATCAAGCTCAAGGTCGAATTCTCACAAATAATCAATTTACCATGGAAGAAATAACTCAAATTACTCAAATTCATTAAGTTCTATGCATTTTAAAATTTTAGTTCATAAGTTTTATCTCATTTATACCAATCTAAATGGTTAAAGGAAAATCCGATCTTTGAATCAAACAAAACTTTGATTTCTTGAGTCCAAATTTAATGAAAAAAAGGAAAACAGTTATATAATTAGACTATTCTTTTATAATTGATAATCAATTTCAAACCAGTTATGTAAATTTTGAAATGAAAATCTAAAAATATCCAAAAATTCTTTTATACTGATGAGAAAATTCCACATTTAAATGCAATACTAATCCATATCATTTTATATTTTCCATATTTTCAAAATCAAATGTAAAATATCCTCTTCCATACAAGTATAGAATGTATGTTTCCTATTATCACAAAATCTAGCACTTTTGCAAAGCCTTCGTAAGATGCAAGACAAGTGTAACAAATGTAAGTACTTTCCACTATCACCTTAGCAATTACTTCCCTCGTTTTAGTGAAGGATTGAGATCCAACACAAGGGAGGATTCCCTAGCAACCTTAAGGAATCCTATATCAAGATCAAATCAAGTCTATGACTCCTATATCAGTTACTCAATTATACCACCATTTAGATCAAGGTTCAAGGTAAACAAGGTGGTTAAGTAAAGAAATTTCAGATTCATCTGTGAGGTGTTTCTTGACAATGAGTGATAATTACCAAGTCTAACAAGTCAAATAAATTCCCATAAACACTACAAATCAAAAGAAAAGTTATGGTTGTCATAAACTTGTAAATAAAGATTACTTCACCAATGACAAAAGTTATGAAAACAAAAATATAACAATTCTAAAACCAATAAAATGCAATGGAAGAGAGATGAAATGCAAGCTAATACTAACACATTAAATAACCAATGCTTTCAAAAACATAAAATGGCATGAAGAAACTTCAAAATGTGCAATTCGTCAAACCCTAGTTGGCTGAAAACTACAACAGTGATGCAATAAACGACGTCAAGGGATACTCTAAAGTAATGAATGCAACAAAAATCTATACGTTAGGCTACACGTAGTTAAGAAATGAATAGGAAATGCAAATAAACATAAATATACCATATGATGACAAAGGAAGAAGGGAATTAGGGTTTTAATGTGTCTTTGCAACAGAAGGGACTAGTGTCATCTACCTTCCTTGGGCATATGGATTCAAATATGCAAATGCTATGGAGAGCAAAGGAAAGGAAAGACTCAAGAATTAAACCTTAGGGTAGTCCACTACAAACCCTAGGTATTAATCCTTTAGGAGAACAATTCAAGGTAGTCCTTTACAAACCCTATAAATACCCTTATGTCCTTCAACATGTTTTAAATGAATGATAACAAGGGAAGGTGGTCCACTACAAACCTTCCTAGGGTTTCAAAACAATTTTAATCCAAGAAAATACAAGATAACATGAAATTATCACCTCTTTGACAAACAATATACTTAAAACATCAAGAATAAACCATCAAAGACTTGAAAAGAAAATTTACTAATCAAATCAATGAGCATAAAAGAAACCCTAACTATGAATCAACCACAAGAAACTTGAAAAACATCCACTAGATCATCTCCAAGAAAGTGCACATAAGTTCTCCATGATAAATAAGAAATAATACAAGTGCCATAAGTGATTATCCACAAGATGAGTTATGATTTAAAAATGAGGAAACCCTCCTCTCTCTCTCTTTATATGTGTGTGTGTGTGTGTGTGTGTGTGTGTGAGAGAGAGAGAGAGAGAGAGAGATAATCCATCACAACAATATTTTTAGGGCTCACAACACAGAATCTAACCCATCACTTATTAGTGTAGGTACCCTAGTGATGAGCTTATACCCTTTAGCCCCCATCTTTCCTTTCTTTGTTGGGAAAGCAGGGACTTGCTTTATGATAACAGATCCGAGTAAATTGATGAAATCATTTAGGTATTGAAAATGATACATATACATTTTTTTTGGTCAGCCATATAATCCAAAATGAAGCTAATACATGAGTTTATGAACTCGGGTGAGGCACCGCCCTTCAATGGTCGTTGGTCGGTCCTTTCTCTATGAATTCCTCCCTGAGCATGCCGAGGAGAATCAGGTCAGTTAGTCATCAATTAGTCAATTGATCTGCATGAATATGGCTAGGTAAGCTATCTTCGCCTCTGTGATTGGATATGCTGCTATAGGGAGGGGGTATTCAACTGCTTCACCAACTGGATCAACCAACTACTCGATTTCTACTGTATGAGTGCCTTTTTTAAATTAAAAAATTCATTATCCGAGGACTGCTCCCCTTGATCCCTCAATTATGGATGGCATTACAAGGTTGGGTCCTCTTTCTAGCCTTGCTTCATTGGTCAGATACATGAGAAAATTAAGAGAGATATACATACTTGTAAGAACCTTGTGCTTATGATTATAAAAACCAATGAGCCTTATAAGTATAATTCTCTTGATGCTCTTAATCCTTTACATAAAAATGAAATTCTTGATATGAGACAAATTTTTCAATGGGGAGGTGGACAAAAAAGGGCCTTCGACACTTTGGGAGAAAAGATCAACCCCACACCAATACTAGCTGTAACGGACCTTCAATATCCATTCAAGGTTTCAACCAGTACCAATGCAGATGCCATGAGAGCAGATATACTTTTCAGACCTCCTAGCTTTGCATATATTGTTTTGAAGAATGATTATGTTATATATGTTGAAAAATATGTTATTGATGAAGTCTTCTAAAATTTATTTGAGAGGCTAATCCATGGCTTCCAAGTGAAAATATTTTGGTTGCAGGACAAACTATTCTACCATTTGGGTAAGCCATGTATTCCTACCATTGCGAAAATGCATGTATTTGGATACGCTTACACTTCTCTTGTAATTGGGAAATTTGGGGTAGACAAGATTGTAAAGTTTTTGTTGAGGTTATGTTTTCCTCGCATGAATGTAATTGTAACCATGAAAGAAAAGGGGTGTTTTTTGTGCATTTTTAAGCCCACTAATAGAAAATTGGGGTTGTACACACCACTCCTTATTCCTTCTCATCCTTGGATTTTGTAGGGGGGTTGGCTATGTGAAAAATGGGTCATGAATACTTGCATGTAGTAGTGGATAGGATTAGCAATATGTGTGTCTTGTTGCTATGTAAAAAATAGATCAGTATTGAGTGAATTTCTCACCTTTTCTTTTAGCATGTATGGGTCCACTTTGGACTGCCCACATCCATTATCTTGGATCGCAAAAATCGATTCCTTGGAAATTTTTTGTGGAGAATGATGGACACCAAGATGAAGAGGAGTATTGATTTCCAACCATAGATCGATGGACATATAGAGGTTGTTAATAGAACAATGGTTCATTTTCTCTGAGGCTACTGCAGCAAACATCCCAGGTTATGGTATGACAAGAACATAGTTGATCACCAGTTTCAAGGGGGATATCAAGTGTGGTTCCACATAAATAGAGTTTTGTTGAAGGGAGAAGGAAATATGCTCAAACCCATCAGATACAGACTCTTCACCATCTTGGAGAGAATTGGCATAAATTCCTTTTTCCCCTCGATCTATCACCATACATGCATATATACTTAGTTGTAAATGTAGAGAACTTGGAACTTTATGAGCCTCCAATGATAATGGATCAAAGGGAGAGTGTTTCAGTACCTTCAGTAGACGGGTTTTCTTCTGAGTACTTGGATGAGTTAAAGGAAGATATCATCCTGGACAGATGGATGAGGACTTCACATAGGAGTGATGTTGAATATCTTCGAGTAGACCTTAAGGGAACAAATCCAAGTAAATCAAGGTGGATTAGTGAAAGTGAGGGAGAAATTCCCTCACCTTCCTATTGATTGATGAGGCTTTTGGAGGACCAAAAGCTTCTTAGTGGAGAGGAATGATCTAGGAGGATCTAAAAGGGAAAAATTTAAAAGTCCTCAAATCTCAGTAAAAATAGCTCCAAGTCAAAGTGCTCGTCACAAGATTTCCAACAACACAAACGACACCTCAAATGGAGTTTGAATGAATAATTTATGGATGGTCAAAGTTGCAGTCAACCTAGTCAAAGTCAACAGGATGACATCATTATCCATACAATTGACATCATCACTTGATCATATAGGGTGATGTCATGTTGATGTCAACATGACATGTGGTATCATGATAGGCTGCCACGTGGCATGCTAATATGTCACTTTCGATGGCCACTTGGGCCAATTAATGGGTGACACCTGGCACCCCCAGGTAGCACCATGTGGCACCACTCAAGGAATGCCATGTGGGAGTATAACATGACTACAGATGGAAGTGAGTTCACAGATGACTTGGAAAATTTAGTGAATAAGAGGATGCCACGTGGCACTCCAAAAATGCCCAATGAGGGTTGGGAAACATAATTCCAAAAATAAAATTTACCGTCAAACCGATCGACGTCGGACCGATGGCCAGTATGGTAGAGGACCCACATATTGGTGATCATATACCACATAATCGGGCCACACCTCAATGGAAACCTACATCCATAAAAATATAGACGGTTAGCAATAATGGCGGGTCAGTTCCGTATTTTCGTGCGATAATCCTGTCACTTAAATGGTGCAGGTTCAAATATTGTCATTTGTATAAACCATATTAAAAGGTTCGGTGGGTAAATATAGGGTGATTAATCCCATATATAACACATATATATATATATATGTAATTATACGAACATTGTAATGAGAGAAAAAGGGGGAGGCTTGTGGACTTGACCCCAGGACCTTCCCCTTCATATTAGACTTCGTTACCAACCAGCCAAGTGATGAGGGGGTAAACTCTATGGATTACTTTGTTTTAAACCCAGTTTCATGCCAATTTCAGGGGTCCACAACCAACAGGCACATTGGCACAATTGTTTATGCAGAGAAGGCATTTATTGCAGTTTGGTGGCACTTGAAATGAGGCAAAGAGATAAGTAGGGTTCTAGAGGTGACGATGTCAGATTGAGATGATTTGATATTTTATTTTTCACTGCGCATCGCCGCAAATTCACTAGTGTATTCATATTTTGCATCAGAGTAGTAGAACTACAAGATACTTTTAGTTTTGAAGGTATAGCCATGTAATTTTTGCCAATTTTTGTTGAGAATAATATAAAGCATCTCCACCTAGAAGCGGGCTCGAAGCTGTAGTCCATTATTGGGACAAAATTCATTATCATGTATTGTGTTCTTGGTCTTATTCTCATATTTTCCCATATGTAGGTCCTCTTTAATGATGTTTCACATAATCTTTCATTTAAACTCTTTAATGTGATTCTTTTAAGAAGTCAACGATGAAAAGTTCCTAGATCAGGATATTACCCCTCTCTACTTGTTTTGGTGTTTGCGGTATCACTTTGATTACTATGTATACGAGGGTTTCATTGGTTCCACACCTCTGTGTGAGGTAATTTCTTCGAATCTTTAGGCATAGTTACCCTACCTATATGTATGGTTGGAACTGTGATTGTTCACTTGGTCATTGATTGTGAGGTGGTATCCTTAGGGACCATTCTTAGGTAGCCAATAGAGGTGACTTTATATGGGGCATTCCTGTAGTACCTGGTGTTAGAAAAACAGGATTGTGGAGCAATAAAATAAAATAAAATGCGGAAATAAAACACAGAAGATACACAATACAATAGAGACATAGATATACGTGGTTCACTCAGTGTGGGATACATCCACCATAGAAATTTCCAGGTCCTTCCTTTTTATTATCAAACAGATGAAGGGATACAACCTACAACACACTTTTTGTAAATTCCTCTTCTTTCTCTCACAATATCCTCTCTCAGAATACAATATTCGCAATGATACATAGTTGCAATACATTTCCCTCATAAAAGAGGGTTTCCTTCTAGGGAAAAAAACCCTAGCATAACTTCTATTGTCATATATGTGACCTTATAATGAACGGTCCATACTTACTATCAAATTACAATATACATTTACAATATATTTTTTCCTTCGGGGGCCCGCTTTCCCCCGGACCCCATAGGGTGGGGAAATCCCCCCCTGCAACTCCCCCGCATGGAGGGGTGTACAGTTTTTCAAGGTTTAAAGTCTTCATGGGGTATAAACATGGCTGGAAAAAAAAACCTCAAAATCAGAAAGATAACCAGGCTCTACAACCAACAATATCCCACTTGGATACTGATCTCAACAACTCCATCATTGTTGTATATGTTGGACTATGATCCTTCTTGGACCTGGAAAATTTCTCATCTTCACCTTCATTCTTGAAGACCAACTGAAATTGAGAAACAACTTAGTTTCTCCTTGGTTACTCCCTTTGTTGACATGTCTACATGATTCTAGCTAGTGTGTATCTTTTCCAACTTCATATTTCCATCTTCCAAGATGGATCATATGAAATGGTACCTAATTTGTATATGCTTGGTCTTCGAATGGAAGGTTGAGTTATTTTCAAGATGAATGACGCTCTCACTGTCATAGTACAACCTGCTATTCTCTTGATTCTTTCCCAATTCCTCCATAAACCTTTGTAACCAAATCATCTCTTTACTAACCTCTATAGTAGCAACATACTTTGCCTCTGTTATTGAAAGTGCAACAACCTTTTACAGTTTTGAAATCCAACTTACTGTTATTCCACCTACAATAAAAACATACCCTATGGTGCTCCTCATGCTATATTTATCACCTTCAATATCTAAATCAACATATTCCTTTAGAACAATGTATGAAACTCCAAAACATAATGCATGAGTATCAGTACCTTTCAAAGAAATGAGAATCCACTTTACTGCCTCCCAATGTTCTTTACCTAGATTGTTCATATACCTACTCGCAACACCCACTACATGTGCAATATCTAGTCTTGTACAAACCATCGCATACATCAAGCTGCCAACTGCTGATGAATAAGGGACCCTAGACATGTATTCTATCTCTTTATGTTTCTTGGGATAGATTTCCTTGGCTAATTTGAAATGGCTGGCCAAAGGTGTACTAACTGGTTTTGCATTCTTCATTCTAAATCTCTCCAACACTTTCTCTATGTACTCACCCTGAGACACTGTCAAATTGTGATTTTTCCTATCTCTTGTTATTCTCACACCAAGGATTTTATTTACAACACCCAAATCCTTCATCGCAAATGAATTGCCTATTTTTTTCTTGGGCACATTTATGTCCTGCATATTATAACCTGCAACAAGCATGTCATCTACATACAATAGCAATATAATATAGCGTCCATTTTCTATCCTTTTAAAATAAACATAGTGATCATAATGACATCTACTATAACCTTGTTCTCTCATAAACCTATCAAAATTCAAATACCACTGCCTTGGAGATTTCCTTAGGAAATACAAGCTCTTCTTCAACCTGCATACCAAATTTTCCTTTCCTTTGACCTCATACCCCCATGGTTTCTACATATAAAAATCTTCCTCCAAATCCCCATGGAGGAAAATTGTTTTTACATCTAAATGTTCAAGATGAAAATCTTCTACTTCCACAATACTTAAAATAGTCCTGATTGAAGTCATTTTAACAACAGGAGAAAATATTTCATCAAAATCTATACCTTTCTTTTGTGCAAATCCCTTTACAAAAAGTCTAGCCTTGTACCACTTTTTGCCTCCATCTTCTTCCTTCAACTTGTAAACCCATTTATTTTTCAATGCTCTTTTTCCTGCAGGAAACTGAACCAAATCCCAAGTCTGCTTATTTTCCAAGGAATCCATTTCCTCTTTCATGCCTTGCTCCCACTTCTTTTTAGTGTCTACTTGCATTACCTCTTCATAACATTCTGGTTCACCATAATTGATCAACAACAAATAATACAATGAAGGATAGTATCATTCAGGGGGTCTACTTAACCTGGTAGATATTCGAAAAACACTTGTAGGAGTTTTAGGTACCTGTTTCTCCTGTTGTTGTACATTCTTATTTTTTGGTACCTTCGGAATTTATTTTTCAGTGATCTCATCAAGCACTGTGTATTCTAGTTTTTCTTTTTCCTGTTTCTTTCCCTACAACTGATCTTTGTACATGACCTTCACATTTAATATGACATCTCTACTCCTAATGGTTTTGTGATTTTCATAATCCCAAAAGAGATAACCAAAATCATTAACACTGTATCCAATAAAGGTACACTTCTTGGATTTTGCCTCAAGCTTTGTTCTATTTTCTTTATCAATATGGACAAATGCTTCACAACTGAAAATATTCAAAAAAGAATAGTTTACCTTTTTACCTGTCCATGCCTCCTATGGAATTCCACCATCCAAAGAGATTAAAGGGCCTCTGTTTATTAAGTAAACAACAATATATATAGCATATGCCCATAACCGTAAGGGAAAACCAACATGCAATCTCATACTCCTTGCACGCTCCATGATTGTCATTTTAAGCCTTTCTGACACAACATTTTCCTGTGGTGTTCCTAGAACTGTCTTCTCTCTATGAATCTCATGGTATGAACAATAATCATCAAACTCCTTGCTTCAATATTCACCCCCATTCTCTGATCTGAGACACTTCAACCTTTTTCCTGTCTCATTCTCAACCAAAGCTTTCCATTTGTTAAAAGTATAAAAAACATGAGATTTTTGTCGAATGCAATAAACCCAAGTTTTTCTAGTTGCATCATAAATAAAAGTAACATAATAACAAGATCCACCAAGAGATGATACCTAATTTGGTCCCCATACATCTGTATGCACAAGCTCTAACATTTGACTATTATTTTATTTTC
>ML852016.1:0-30653 GCA_009831015.1 Picea engelmannii
TTGAATATTTTAATAGGTTATGGGCCCACACCACCTTCAGGATAGTCTAACCGCTGGAAGGTAAAGTGGCAGTTCCTTGTTAAGCTCGTTGTGGCACCAATTGCAGCTGCAACTAGGGTTTCTGATCTTACAGCTACAACAAACCCTAACCTATCTTTCTGGGCACTTCAAGTGAGATGTTTGGCATAATTCTTGGACATTCTAGTGTGCATTAGCCTAGCACACCTCTTGGTACTCTCAGCCAACAAAAACGTCAAGTTTGAGTTTTTGGGTCAAAGTCAAAGATTGAATTTTGGTCAAAATTGATTTTGTGGTCAAAGTTGAAATTTATGAGTTTATATCTTTTTCTAATCATTGAACCTTTTTTATTCAGTTTCTAACCCCCTCTTGTTAAGATGGTGTCTAGTTTCAGATCAAAAGACAAGTTGAACGATGTTGCAAATTTAAAGGTATGCACTTGTATATGCTTTTCAAGTTATATCATCTAGCAAAGCATGAGTGTGTTTGCAAGAAGTTTAGAAAGAGAACTTGTTCAAGCAATGATTTTGGACTCAGTACATTCAGAGGAACAAGCAGTTCAGGCTCCAGGTTCCAGGTTTGATTGATCAAAATTTTTAAGTTTCAATTTGCACATACCAAGTTTGTTTCCATAGTACAAGTAAACACACAACAAAGAAAATGTTCGTCCAGGTATTAACCAAATACATCAATGATCCATTCAACTGTCGGTACAGGGACGAGTCTACTGGATCAGAATCAGAGTCTCTCATCTTCCTCATATCTGTCACCATGGGAGTTGCCATGGATTTGCAA
This sequence comes from Picea engelmannii, assembly GCA_009831015.1. Classification (NCBI taxonomy): domain Eukaryota; kingdom Viridiplantae; phylum Streptophyta; class Pinopsida; order Pinales; family Pinaceae; genus Picea; species Picea engelmannii. The sequence continues at coordinate 814 of ML852016.1, forward strand.
ACCATCATCCCAAAATTTTGAAAGATCCTTACAACATACTTCCCTTGCCCTAGGAATATTTCACCATGCTTCTACCATACTTCTAGTCCTAAGTAATAATTCATGAAACCAAGATCCTTCATATCGAATTCAGAGGCTAAATCCTTTTTACACTGAATAATGAGAGGCTTTGGACCTGTCAGGAACAAATCATCAACATATAGTAGCAGGATCACAGGTGCATCATTCACAACCTTGTAATAAAGGTTTGGATAAACATTGCTCTTGGAAAATCCAAGCCTCATCAAGTAACTGTCAATTCGTGCATACCAGGCTCTTGGAGCTTGCTTGAGTCCATACAAGGCCTTCTTTAATTTCCATACATGGGTTTCTCTCGGGTGTACCTAAAAACCTTGAAGTTGCTCTATGTATACTTCTTCCTCAATTACTCCATTGAGAAAAGCAGTCTTTACATCCATCTGATGTAAACTCCAACCCATGGATGTTGCAAGAGATATGATGGCTCTAATAGAGGTGTATCTGGCAACTGGAGCAAACGTCTCATCATAGTCTTCTCCCTCCTTCTAGGAGAACCCTTTAGCCATGAATCTTACCTTGTATTTATCGATACTTCTATCCACTGCATGATTTATCTTGTAAACCCATTTTGAAGTGACTACAGACTTTTCTTCAGGTCTAGGCACAATTTACCATACATCATTTCTCATGATGGATTGATATTCTTCCATCATATCTTCCTTCCATTCTTTCTTCTTGACTGACACCAAAATATCCTCAAGTGTTCAAAACTTGGCTTCTTTTTCCGGATAAAGATTCATCCGAAGTCATGTTCCTCAACATATAATGAAGAATTCTATTTTGAACATATACAACTGCCATAACTGCTTCTCCCCATATAAACATGAATAGATGTTGGTCATTCATCATTTCCTTAACAAATTCATCAATGGATTGGTTCTGTCTTTCTGCCACACCATTCTGTTGAGGATTATGTGGGACAATTAGCTCCCTCCTAATCACGGCTGATTTACAAAAGGCAACGAGCTCCTTGGAGGTATACTTTCCTTCATTATCGAACCTCGAGATCTTTATCTTCTGCTTAGTGAGGAGGTTGACATTGGTCCACACACATCTAAGTGAATGATGTCCAAAACTCCTTTTGCTTTCCACGCTTCCTTAGAATTGGTACTTAGTGAGATCACCTGCCTCATCACTTGATGGGGTCATCTGCTCCATGTTTGCAACTGTCACTCTAGCTCCTTCTGAGAGTTATTTCATGTGACCTGCTCGGAACAAGAACAACAAGAGAAAAAGTATTTCCAATAACATTTTCATAATAACATATCTATGGTAACAAGGATCATAGAATTATCAAGATGACCTGCTCGGGAACAAGAAATATCTCCTAGAGGAGATGTTAGTTCATCAAACAAGTGCAATAAGCATCTATATCAATGCGACCAAGTATACCTAGTAGTAATAGAACCTTTCAAATATTGTTGTCACAACTGTAGTGTAACACGTTGAGCCAGTTTCAAGTGGAACCTAGACATGAGCATTGGATAGTTGCAAAGCATATTTTGAGATATCTTTGTGGGACGCTAAACTATGGTTTGAGATATGCCTCAAACAATGATGTACAACTGCATGGATTTACTGATTTAGATTGGGCAGGGAGTGCAGATGATAGAAAGAGTACTTCTGGTATATGTTTCAGTTTGGGATCTACTATGATATCATGGGCTATTAGGAAATAGAAGTCTGTTGCACTCAGTACTGCAGAAGCAGAGTATATTGTAGCTTGTGATGCTTGTACAGAAGCAGTATGGCTCTGTAAGTTGGTTTTTGGACTATTTGACCAGGTGTTGGATTCGATTGTGATATATTGTGATAATCATAGTTGTGTGAAGCTTTTAGAGAACCCTGTGTTCCATGAAAAGTCGAAGCACATTGAGATCAAGTATTATTTTCTCCGTGATAAAGTCCAGAAGGAAGAAGTGATTCTCCAGTACATCTCCACCGATGAGCAGACAACTAATATTTTGACGAAGCCTTTGTCCAAGATAAAGTTTGCATACTTGAGGGACAAGTTGGGACTTGTGAAGATTGCTCCCTTGGTTGAAAGGGAGGAGATGACTTCCTCAGTTGGGAGGGAGTATTAATACATGGTATCATGGATAGTCAGTGTGTTGGTGGACATACATTCTCCCTGTGGAGAATGGTCCAAGTTGACATATTGTTGGTCTGTATCATGCTAGTACAACTTAGATATGATGTTTCAACATCATGCTAGTACAACTTAGATATGATGTTTCAACATCATGCTAGTACAACTTAGATATGATGTTTCAACATCATGCTAGTACAACTTAGATATGATACAGATTTCTTGAGATGCATCATCCAGATACAACTTAGATATGATGCATTGGCATCATGCTAGTATAGCTTAGAGACGATGCTTATGCTTGAGACGCATCATGCTAGTACAACTTATATATGATCATACAACTTAGAGATGATGCAGATGACTCACATCATGCTAGTACAACTTAGATACGATGCAGAGCATCATGCCAATACAACTTAGATATGATCATACAACTTAGAGATGATGCAGATGACTCACATCATGCTCGATATGATCATGCTAGTATAACTTAGATATGATGCAGAGCATCATGCTAGTACAACTTAGATATGATCATACAACTTAGAGATTATGCAAAGGCATTGATCTACATCATGCCAGTACAACTTAGATATGATGCATTCACATCATGCTAGTACGTCTTAGAGATGATGTATATGGTACTCCCCATCATGCCAGTATGACTTATATATGATGCATTCCCATCATGCCAGTACGACTTAGAGATGATACAATGGAGAGATTCAACATATGTTGGGACAATTATTCTTCTAAGACATATGTCTGGATTAGAAGAACGGTCCTTGTATCACTTTGTTGAGTGAGTGACTTATGTGAGACACTCTATTGAGTGCTCTAAGTCTAGCACATGACTTATTCAACATCATGCCCGATTACTCAGATGGAGTATGGCCTCGAGAGATGATGTAGACGATGATATGATTTGATGCCAGGAGATTGTTGTACTGCATGGTGATAGTTTATATAGCTATTAGTTGTTTGAAGTGGAGACTGTGTGTCTCTAGACAATAGTKATGGGCTACTATGGTGGATTTGTTCCACTGGTAGTGATTGTGTGTCACTAGATAGTAGATGTGCACTACTAGGAGTGGTTGTGTACCACTRGATAATAGTTGTGTGTTGCTATGGATTGACATTGTTGTGATCTATTAGATGGCATTGCAGTAAYTGTGTACTACTACATGATTKCCATGGAGACTATCAATAGTGTTKAAAGTGTTTCCTAGGCTGGTGTGCCAACCAGTAGTGTTGGAGGTGATTGCCAGCTAGATGGATAGTGATGGTACTCGTGACTTGATCTGCGTGATCATGGGATAACTTGTGTGGYTGTGATGATGCTACCTGTAGAATGGTCTRCAARACTATGTGAGCCTTTCCCATACCATGTGAAATGGATGGATGTGTTTGAGACCATTATAGTTAATACCTCCCTAGATAGGAGGGGKTGTTGATATTATGGTAGTTGTGGGAGGTATTAACCTCCATATGTAACCTTTGGMTAGAATAGAATATTCTGGAAGCAAGAGAAACCCTAAATAGATGTGTGTAAACCCTAAAAGACAAGTTGGCTCAGTAAAAGAATTAATATTAAAGTATTAGCCTCTAAAAGGACAAGTCGGCCCAGAAAAGTGACAAGAACCACTATAAATAGAGGGCATTCTAGCTCATTTGTACTCACTCACCTCACTCACTCTCTCAAGTATGGCGCAAGTTTGGAGTTGGAGCTGTAAGGATGGAAGGTGGATCTTCTGAGGTGGTTCTTGGTCTCTCTCTCTAGCTCTATCTAGCCTAAGATATGTGCCCTACCTCTTAGTATCTCTTGGTGATATTATTGGTGACCTTCTTGATGATATTATGATATTCTTGGTGGTATTCTTGGTAAGTGCAACTGCAACTGCTGCAACTAAGTATTGTTCTTGTTCTGTGGTTTTGGGACTTTCTGTTTGGTGAGCTATCTTTGGAGAAAGATACACTCTATTGGTTCTAGTGTTGCTTCTAGAATCATTCTATATGGCAAAGGCTATGGTGCTCGAGAGTGGTTGCGTTCCTATGGTTGGGTGACAATGGTGATATTTTCTATGGTAAAACGAGCACATCGAATATTTTAACAGGAGGTAGGGTCATTCTTCTTCTAGGTTCACCTTCTTCTCGCCTTTGCTCCATTGAGATTATGATGGAAGACAGGGAAACTACAGGCATTTCAGAATCCAATGCATGTGGTGCTAAGAGGAGAGGCCCAACTAAGCCTCCTTTGACCAACTAATCCCCCTTTGACTAGGAGGACCAACATTTGGTCTCAACAGATATGAAAAGAGAGAGTTGTGGACTAGGCTAGATAGTTGTTCAATAGTGGTACATCCCTTAAAACTCAACAAAGGATGGACGAGCTTATGAATTAGGTGTTACAGAAACCGTCACAAACTCTAGAGCATCATATAAAGAAATAATTCCAAGAGTGGGTTTTAGACCTTGGACTCTCAAGATCTAGAGACAACAAAGTATTTCAAGCAATGGAATTCTAGTGGTTAGCAAAAACCCTCATTATGATTTCCATGGAGGATAAGAAGGACAAGTAGGTGGAATCCTTATATAGGATCAAACGATTGGAAGCAAAGTTAATTGTCCTACGTAGGGTGGATTTTGGGATCAGATTTAAGGTGACAGATTGGGATCCAACCAAGGATGAGGATGCAATCAAGGTGGTTGGAACTTTGATATCTCCGGGAACTAGCTCAAACCCAATTATATTGGATGATGCACTTGGAGAAAACATAAAGGGAAAGGCTAAGGTGTATGAAAGTCCTAGCCAATCTGGCCCATCCAAAACATCTCATAGTTAAGTGTGCTACCATGCAATATTAGTTCAGTTATTTACTTGTTTGTCTTTTGCTTTTTCAGTCTTGGTTTGAACCTGGTTTATTACAGAGGTGTATGGATTCCGCCAGACAATAGAACTATGCTAGTTGATTGTTGTTCGAGGTCTAGTTTCCATTTTGGTAGGCCTCAGACAACCATGAATGTACCAATTCTTGTATGATATCAATATACAAGCATATTAGTTTACAAAAAAGAAAATACATCTTTTTCATCATAAATTATGAAAAACATTTTATTGTAATTTGATTGCTATAAAAAACATCTTATTACAATATAATTTCAAGTAAATTTAGCTATTTTTTTATTTTTTTTACTGGGGAAATCAACAACTGTCGGGCACAAACTCACGTGACACATGGTCGTGTTATCTAACTGCTACCACTATAACCCTAGGCATGCCAATGCGGCCCCTCACGTGACACAGAAGGTAAATCGAGGGTTTCGAATGATGACTTCACATAACAGAGTGTCTTAACAATACACTCCATCGCCGACTATTCTACACCCCGGGGGCAAGTAAATTTAGTTGTTGTTTGAATGTTTTATGAATGATATTTTTTACCTATTTAAAATAATGGAAAGAGAAATCAATATGTTTTATTTAAGATTTAGCAATAATATTTTTAAATTGATAGAATTGTAAATATTAATTGTTAATATTTCAAGATCAAATTGTAATTTAAATAGGTGTTGAATCATTTATACATTAAAAACAATAATTTTAACAATCCAAAATTACAATCTTAACAATTATTTTATGTTCAAATTCTAATAATAACTAATTGGAAAAGATCAAATCCAAAAACATTTAGCCATCTTCTTAAATTTATAATAAAACTTAAAATTTAACCTTCCTCTTAAATTTATAACAAAAATTAAAAATTTTAACACTTTCTTTCATGTTATTTCAACTTTTACAAATCAATTATAATGAATGGTTATTTCACAATATAGTTTTATGTTAAATATGAAATTTATAATAATGATTAATTGACGATATTAAAATTTCTAACAACGTGAAATATAAAGTTTTATAGTTTTATGTTGTTTCAACTTTCTAGATTAAATAACAGTTAATTTGTATTCTTGAGTTGTTACTCAAGTGAGATTGGACATTTTATTTAACTAGTTTATCACTAATTCAATTTAATATGGATTATATATATATATATATATATCAAGATTTGCCTCACTTTATGCAAATTTGTTTAGAAGGCATGTTTTCATTTCTCTATGTAGATTTGAAGTCTTTTTTTGCAAATCTCCAAGCTAAAAACAATATTTTTCCACATATACATGCCCTGACAACTATACAGCATGCATATACGCAAGTTTCACCACTACAACCTCTGTACATTGGGTTTTGTGCCCAAAATTATAAAATAGTGTCGGGTTTCCATGTTACGTCATGGGATCCATGATCCTTGACCTTCCATATACTGGAAACGTTCTAACTCGGCCCTTCAGTTCCACTTAAAGGCTATAAATGGGCCATATCCGAGCTATGGAAAAGAGGAGAAGAATTCAACTTTGAGAGCAAAGTTACTCTGGAGAAATTATTCACTTCATATTGGGTCAACATTCCTTTGTCCTTTTAAGTCTTAACACATTGTTCAGCCCCCAAGCTCTTCCCTACTTGGTTGATAACATCATTGTCTCTCTTATATGAGCTTGCCTTTGGTGGAGGATTGAAGTGGTGGAGACCCAGCTGGAAGGGACTTAGTTTCTCGGTTCTGAACCGTGCCGGCAGAGAAGTTTGTAATCCATTCACTTCTATTGATTACATTTTAATAGAAATACTCTTTTCTTGTCCAAATAATATCTTGCAAATATTTGAATTGTTATTCCATGGGCATATTTGTTATGAATGTTGATGGATTATGCTATTGAATGTGCTAACTTCATATATTATCACCATATGCTTGTGTTTCTTGGTTGTTGAGGACAAGTTGCAAGTGTATTGCTTTGAGTCAAGTGCTCAACGGTGGACTTCATCGAATGTTTGGACAAGGTAGGCTCTTTATCTTCTCTCATTAGCATATTTTCTTATATAACATATTTGAGATTAGAGTTGACTTATGCAGTCATTTCCATCTGTTGTGGTTTACCCCTAGCCATAGAGAGATTTTCCTCGTAACAGAATTGGCGACCATAATAGGGAAATAATCTTCTTTTTGGGGTTTGGAGTGTTTTTCTCCTGTGATTGCTCTCATTTATATTGAGTTTCTTGTCGTTTGATTGCTTGACAGTCTCTGTTCATTTTGAGTCTAATTTTCTTAGCCTTCTCCTTAGCCTGGGAGTGTTTTAACACATATACATGGGTTTTTACCTAACAGTGGCGTACATACGCGTGTTGTCCTTCTGCAAGACGCATATAGACGCGACTTTCTCTTGAACAATCGCATACATCATCCTTTTTTGCTTAGTTGTTGAGTTTGATGTTTGATGGGTAGGTTTTGATGGTTGTTGAGTCTTCTTGGGTCTTTGTTATGACTGTTAAGTGTATGTGGAATGATAGGAAACCTTTCTTTGGTTGAATTTTTGAGCGGTGCCTTTCTCATCATCCTTTTCATTTGATTGTCCTTGCATCTTGGGCTGGGTGTTTGCTTCTTGATATCCTACTTGGTTTGTCTCTGTTTACATACAATATAACTTTATATCAAGCTGATGTTCAATCCTTGCATTTTCATTCTTTTATATTGAAAATACAAAAATAATAAGCATTTTACATTGTTGGCATTTGATCTTTTGGGTCCTTATCATTGATCTTAGCACATGTATAGGAATATTTCATATTATTTGGAATTGCAGAACTAAATTGAAAATTGCATTTTTGAAAAATAGACTCAATCTCCATGGAGGAATGGGGTTGGAATTTTCAGGTGGGCACTTGAGACATATGCCTTTGACCTTCATGTTGTTGCAGGATACGTCGCAAGCTAGAAATGGGTTAGGTCTTGGGGCTGAAGGGCATTTGGGAATGTTTGTTGCACTGAGTGCTTACAATAAAAATACTAAATCAGAGCACCAATTCATGGGTTCCAGTCATAGACAACAGTGTGAAAGCGGTGATGATCCTACAAACTCTCAATAGGAATTCCAATTCTACACTTCAACAACTCTTGGTGGCATTGGCATTGATCTTGTTGTGGTTGGTGTCATTGCTTGGCTTCAAATTGTAAGGAACTACTACTGAAGGTGAAATTGGGATATGGTCATGTGCTCAAGGACTTGTTCTGGGTCTATCTGCCATTTTTGGATGTACGAGAAAGATCTTGGATCATACTTCCTTTCTTTATTTGTATGTATCTGCAATTCATTTGTGAATTTTGACTTCACATCTGTAAGGACCATGTATTTTTGTTCTCATGGTAATTTGTGCTTGGGGTAGAGACATGTTGTTATGGTGGTCTACATCAGAAAGATATGCATGTGCAAGGAGCTCAAATCAGATGTCGCGTTGAGAGAAAGTGCTTTCAATTTTTAGGTAATTGTTCCATTGTTCCATGGATTGTATTTGAGTTCTATCTACATCTGAACTAGAGAACATACATTGTTGATAGCAGACTCGTTAAGGAACATTCTTTTTTAATATACCATTGTTTGATGTCCAAGCTCTAATAATGATAAGGTGTGCAGTTTCTGTAAATGATGAGATATGCTCAATTGTAATGGGAAACACTCACACTCACTAAAGATGCATTGCATTTTGGAAATACCTTATAATCTATGTTCCTTGTTTTCAGTTGGGGTTTATTCAATTTTTGTTTCTTTTATTGGTTCTTTATCTATATGAGAAATGCTTAATGCAATCCTACTACAATCCTATGTTTTGGTAGGTGCCTTTATAGCCTCTGTTTCCATGTAACACTTCATGCAATGCTACTGCATTTCTATGTTTTGGTAGGTACCTTTTATAGCCTTTCAGAAATGTTGGAAGTGCTTTTTATCAATCCCATCTCAGTCGTTGTGGTTAGATGAATACATTTGGACATGCTGGATAAATAAAATTTAGTAATTCCATTAGCTAGAGCACCATACGTGTTTAAAGAGAAGAAGAGGAAAAATAAACTCATTGAACATTGACCCAAGAAAGATTAAAACTCCAACAAATTAATATTGTAATTTGATCCTATGGACCATCCTATGGAAGTTTGTCTTTTTTATTTGTGACTCGTGCTCATTCTTGTTATTTAAATTTTATATTTCTCAGCGTTCCCTTCCTTTAAATGTTTTTCTCAATTCTAGTTTCTTTTCAGGAATTTGCTTTTGCAAACTAAACAAACTTTATTGTTTGCATTCTTTCCTTGTTTGTTGGTGCCTTTGGACATTAATAATGCAGTTGGCATTCTAATGGAATACTCATTAAGTATGTTCATACATATTAGTTTATAATAGGATAATTTTGCATCGATCGTGACCTAACAGATTCTAGGTTGTTGACATGAATATTAATCTATGAGTTGTACACATGCATAATATTTTACCATTAACACATTTAGGTTTAAATGCATTCCCTGAAATTATATTGTCAATACTTACATAATACATAACATTACTGATAAATGTTTTAAATAATCCTATTATAAATCAATATTTCATTATTCTGAGAATTTTCATTATCATTATCATATTACAGATAAGTCTATTATGTATGTTGGTTAATACAATCTTAGCAACTTGCTTAAGAGGAATTTGAGATGGTCTGTTTCAGTTTCCTTTTGTATAATCCTAAGTATGATTGTGATTAGAACAACAGGGCAGGAAACTTTAGTGGTTCAACAATGTAGAATCATGTTGATAAGAATTTACTCATGAGCTATGCATGCCTCGGGTCTTGTTGGAAATTTTCCAGAGCTTAAAAGATTATCAGTCTTATGAAATCCTTCTCCATGTGCCGAGAGAATTGCAATAACCTTATTTTTTATAGATTAGTTTGAACATTTTTCTCTGGAGTAATATGGTTGCTTACATAGTTCTCTCTTGGTACTGAAGGTGATTGATTGTTATGAACATGCAAGTAACACTTTGCCTTAAGTACCTTTTCTTATTGGCCAATGCATTTATAGATGTATGCGTTGTTGATAACCAATCTTGTATTGTATGTTTCCTCCCTACTATCGCAATGTGCTACTATATGAAACTCTACTCAGGCTACCATCAATGGGTTTTATTCCATGCACCCCCAATCATCCAATAAGTCACATGGAAAAATTAGAACATTTCTTCTTAAGCATCCATCTTATTCCAGTTGAACCTCCTGTAAGAACAAAACTTGGTTTATGCAAATATTGCTTTAAAATTATCCTGCATGGGAGGAGATTGTCAGAGTCACCTTAAATTGCAATATCTCTAACACCCCATATATGGTACCTATATCGCATATTGTAAAGACTACCACACAAATAGGTTTTGAGGGAATTTAAGATTAAAACCTTGTCAAAATGAACTGACACCTAACCTGGAGGAGTTCAAAATCCCTGTTGGTTTTCTATGTTTTCTTTGGAATTAACCCAAGCAAAAAGAGACTTTAATCTTTTTTACAAAAGAGATGTGATAAACAAGATCTTTAAGTTTAGTGTATTGTATCTCTTCACTGATATTGAAGTTGAGATTATTTTAGATTCCACTAATGTTGAAGTTGCTAAGCAAATATGAAAGTCCCGCTTCTTGTCACATTCTTTTATAAAATTTCATGGACCACTTTTCAATTTTTATCTGTCATCCTTTCACAGGGGCCATGTTAATATTCTCCGTAACGTTTCAATTTTATCAGATGTCTCCAAAGAGATTCATGATGTTATATTCTTAAGAGGGAAGTGAGGTGAACAAAATGGGATTCATGTTAAGGTGGGTAATTCAATATGGCATCCAACGGTAAGTGGGAAGACATAATGGTGCTTTCAAAAGTTGACCAACCTCTCAAATTTTCATGGACACAAGTCTCTATGGTTGTATCATGTGATTAATATGTCTGAATAAGGGCCTCTTTCACATGGTCCTATAATGCAAGATAGTTTCATCTTGCTAAATTACAGTAAAGCAAAACATATTTCCTTCAACTAGATTGTGATCCACTTTAAGAGACCGCAGATTGTTTTATTTTTTCAATTTTGTCAAAATCTAATAGACTTTAGCTTAAGAGAGATGACTAACATATTTGTGTGTGAAATGAAAATTATTCAATCTTTAATTAATTAGGCTGTGCAAGATAGCCTTTAAAAGGATACATGAAAAAAAAATCTTGGTTAAGAAGAGTTGAGGAGAACCAAAACTCAAGGCATATATAGAGCCATGACTTCATCCACCAAGAATGACCACTTGTTAACAATTTTATAAAGTTAATAGAATTGTAAGTTGAGACATTAGTTACACATTTTTCTTGTAGAGTATTATGAATACCTTTTCATGGCATATTATCAATAGATCATAGATTGCAACATCATTAATGGAACATAGATAATTTTCTTAGTTACTATTGTTTTTCGACTAAAGAATTTATTAAATTAGAAGATGAGTTACAAAATGGCGGGGTTTAATTGCCTATGAGTTGTTAGCATAGTATAGATGAAGAAACAAAAGATACAGAAAGTCACTAAATTTATCCACAGTCTTTTGTCTGTACAGGAATGACAATCCAAAATTTCAATAAAAAATTACAATATATCATATATGTTTTGATACCAACTTGGCAGTTTCCACTTTGTAATTTATTTATGATCTAAAGTTGGCTGATTTTCTTCACGCTGTAAGCATCATATGCATTTACTCAAGGGCTCGATGAATACAAGATCCTATAGAATTCAAACTAATATTTTTATAAGTTTAGTTGGCAGTTTAGCCAAAATTTATTAGATATTATAACTACTACAATGCTTTACAATATGTTGTTTTATCCCTTGATCTGTCCTAATACTAAAACATCAAGCAAAGAAGGGATTTAACTTTTAGGACAACAACTTCCTAGTGGGTAGTTCTCAATGAGGTGATCACAACAATATCTCTAAATTAATGGATTTAAGATTGCATTGTCATAATAGGAAAAAAAAAAAAAAATTCAATTTGTTATCATAATCTATTTCCTCTAGTACAAGAACTCATTCTAAACCCTCTCTCTGGTCGACACAATTTAATTTTATCCCAAGTAAATTTTTTAAAATAGCAAACAACTTTATCATGCTCTTCCCTCCCCACATTCAAAACTTCAACTACCTTCACAACCTTTTTTGAGTTCTGTTACATTCAAAATACAATGTTTTTCAAACTATCATAATTAAAAATCTCACAATATCTTTATTCATTCTTATATCATCCTTCATTCATATATAAAATTTGCTTTGCTCACAGTAATCAAGAATATTGTAATTGATTTAAAAAATAAAATAAAATAAATCAATAATTACATTTGTTTATATCTAATTTGGCTTATCTTTCGATTAAAAATCTATATCCATAAATAAACCTTAGAGACTGCTCACGGCAATGGTGTGGGAAGCGAAGATAAAGAAGTCAAGTTCTAAGTGACTTTGAACTCCAAATTTTCATCATTAGTGGGAAGATTTTCATCATTTGTTTTGTCATCTATGTGGGAAGATGAAAAAGGCTTGCATCAATATATGGATAACTTAAAGAGGGGGTTGTCAGTCATACTTGCTGATGTGTAGACTTGAAATGTGTGGCATAAGATACAACAACTTTTAATTTTATATACCAAAAGGAATCCCTCAATGAATCCCTTGTTAGATCCTTGTACTAAATTTTTAGATAAAAGTCATGGCAACAATGAGGTTCATTTGTTTTTTAAGAAACATAATTATTAAGAAAAAAACATCCTTTGTTTTTTAAAACACTCAACTTGTTTTTCGAGAAGTGAAAGAAAATGCTAATTAATCATTCAAAGAGTTTGAATGGCCATATTGAGTTGGTCTTACACATGTAAACAAAACAAAGCATGGCTTCATTAACCAATAACGAGACCCTTCAAAAACTCATAAAAAGATACATTGTTATTTCTAGGTTTCCAAAAACCATATTGAGTTACCATTGAACACAAAACATCAAAATCAAATTCAGATATACTTATTTTTAACGGACCATGCAATCTTCTATGATTTTTTTCATTAAGTCGTGCATGATAGTAATGAGTGGTGTTTTTACACCATATATTCTCATAGTTCAAAGTTCTAACGATATCTGGAAAACATGACATGCTTAAGTGTATATGATCATATTTGTTATTATGAAAAAACAATCACTTTGATCATACAAAGATGGTGAAGATGTTAAAGAAAACTGCAATGGAAGCTTAAACAACATTTTCTCTGTAATATAATAACAATGCAAAATTTCAATTAAAAATGTATTATTGGAATAAAAATTATCACGTGGCTTTGCCAAGTTGCCACTGTATGTTTTGTTAGCAATTTGGCAATTATTAGTGTTGTTTGTAATTTACTCTACTTATGGTGAGGATATTAAGGGAACTAACTTGATATGTTTTGATAGCAATTTGACAATTAACTTTGTAATTTATTCTACTTTTACGAACACAAGCCGAGTCATTTTCTTCACATCGTAGACACAATCCTATTTAATTCAAACTAACATTTTTAGAGTTAGTTGCACTTTGGTCAAAATTTATTAGATATAATAATGCTAAAACACCAAGTGGGGGATTTGGCTTTTACGACAACCACTTGTGAGCACATAGTTTTTGTGAGTTGATCATAACAATATTTTTAAATTAATGAATTTGAAATTTCATTGTAGTCAAATTTCAATTTATTATCATAATTAAGTGTTTATAGTAACCAACTTCATGATATTCTTTCCTACCCAATTTAGTTGTTTTCAAAATACATTGTTTTTCAATTGCTCATAATTAAAAATCTCATTAATGGATTAAGATTCATATAACGGAAAAAAGTCAAATTTTGTTTTATTATCATACTTAAGTAAATATTTTAAAATAGTAACCAATTTCATTCAAATGTATGAGATCTCCTTATTTGTGCTTTTGTGTAACACAATTTTAATATAAAATGAAACCACATCCTAGGACATGCCAATTATGGATAACAACTATGTAAATTAGAGAGAGATTAAATATATAATGAAATCATCTTAAAACATGAGAATTATGGATAAGATTTGTAAGTTATAAAGAGACTAAAATTAGTCTATAGCTTAATGTTGTACCCTGGAGAGGGTCTAAAATGTATATCTTAATGTATATAGTGTTTGAAAATATTTATTCAATTTATTATAATTTCTAAATGTTTGTTTGTATGATCAAAAAAATTGAAATTTTCATATATGTAGTAAAATATATTTTTGTGATGAGTTTTCAAATATTTTTGCTCCATACATTTGACAATATTTTATTACCTTGTAGTTTTGGTAACTTTGGTTAAGTTTATGATGCTAATATTAGTCCCTGCCGAAGGCGCATAGGGACTATAGAGATCGATAATTCATTGACTTCATATTAATCTGTCAAAGATTTTTGCATCATCTGTATTGTTCGTACTATAGAAGTAAAAAACATTATATATATATATATATATATAAAACAAAAAAACAAAAACAAACAAAAAAACAACTTATATGTCATCGTCTCATTGGAGAATATATTTGAGGTCTTGTTGTCAGCTTCGTTGTTCCCAATGTTGTAAATGTGTAGATATCCAAAGTTTTGAGCTTAGTTGCTCCTTTGTAATTTTTATTACAATTTTACTGAAATGTTTACAAACCGAAAGTTCTGAGCATGGACATTGTTTTTTTTTTTATTAATGTATTTGTCCTATTATTAGTAGTCCTTTGTTTGTATTTGTATTGAAATGCTTGCATACCAAAGGTTTAGATCATTGACACTTTTTTTGAGGTGCTTGAATAAGGCTGACAACTTAAATGTTTACATGGCGCGAGTTCCTAAAACAGACCTGCCATCTTAAATGTTTGCATACTGCGAAGCCCTTACACAACCTAGAAGCCTTAAATGTTTACCTAAATAACTTCTTGGAGTACATTTTTCCTCAAAATTTTCCATAGAATGTTGCAGTGAATTTGGACAATATTGTTGTTCACCGCCACTTCAATAGGCATTGTATGTTTCATACTTCTTCTAGGCTTTGAATGCAATTTTGTCATCGTTGAAGCTACATACATTGTTTACTGGTTCGGTGAGTGCTTCTTCTTCGATGGTTAGTTGGTTGCAGCTTGTTGTTCTTTGGTTAAACTTTGCAAGATTGGGGTTCTACATTCGCAGTTGGATCTGGTTTTTTTTTTGTTTTTTTTTCCTTTGCAGGGTCCAGTTGATGCACCCACAATTCGACCTGCGCATCTATCGTTCATCGTTTCGGAGTAAGTTTCAATGCCATAGTTTCATTTTCTATTTCTTCTTTTGTTGTTCAGTGTTTGCAGTTTGCAAGTAAGAATGTTTGCTTATTTCTACTGGCATTCTTGTCATATGTTTCTGGTTCCTTCTGTGCTTCAGCTACAGTTTGGTATTCGTTGGAGATACATATGTTTTTTGTTGGTTCGGTGGTTGTTGCTTGTTCATTGGTTCGTTGGTTGTTGGTTGTTGTTGATCGACTCAAGTCTACGAGCTTGGGGACCTGTTGCTTCGGTCGGGCATGTTCGTGCTTTATCACTGGTTTGGTGCTTGTTGTTTTCCTTTGTTTGCTTCGTCTTTGCAGGGTTGGGGTCCTGCACCGGTGGTTGGAGCTGCCTTTTCTTTTTCTTTTTTTCTTTTTTTCGGGGGGGGGGGGCGCTTTGCAGTGTTCAGACCCTGCACGCGCGAGTTGACCTGCGGTTGTGTTGTTTGTTGTGCCTGGCGAGGCCGAGATCTGGTGCATGTTCCATGCCCTCCTGTTCTACTGTGAAAATTTGTTGATACTTCAGTGTTGACGTGATACAAAAAAGTCGCATAAGAAATAATTGGACAACTACATGTGCAATTGCAGTGTCCGCTATTGTTTTTGTTAAGATAAAACATGTGCAAAAACGCACTTATTAACCATATATGGTGAAATGTGCCCATATCACAATACAACTTCTTTATCCTTTACACAAACTGGTGTGACCACAATACAATTTGTCTTGTTCCTGAGATAAGATACGTACACCAAAGATACAACAAAAATATATTTCCATGTCTGAAAGCATATCTGGATACTTTGCCATAGAAAATCAAAATCATTTAACTATGTCCATGCAATTTCTTAATATTTTGTGGCTTGTAACATATTTTGGGTAGGGAAAAACTTTATATATTTACAACCATGGATGGAGAAAAGCAAAGGTTCATATTTCTCACTAAATTGTATTCTATTCGTTGATTCTCATTCACTGTATGTACATATTACTTGTTCTCCACTGCATACCAGCTTATGTTCATGTTCATTGTATTTTGTGTGTTCCCACATTCAAACAAACAGAATTATTGGAGAAAGCGAAGTAGTCTTAAGTACAACAGTGGAAGACGAGATACAAGGGTACATGCTTGTACTGTTATTTCATATTACGTTGTTTGTATTTCATTTATTGTATGTATATGTGTTCACCTTGTTTGTTGTATGTAGATATTTCATGCCTTCCTGCATAGTAACTTATCGTCATTACATGTCTTCTTGTGTCCATTGTATTTTTCCTGCATTCCTGCATTTGAACAAACAAAGTGGTTGGAGAGGACGATGGACTCTTTGGCATGAATATAGACGGCGAGTTGCAGAGGTGCATACATGTACTGTTATTTAATATTCCAGTGTTTAGTATTTCATTTATTGTCTGTGTATTTGTTCTACTTGTTCTGTTGTTTTGCACCTTTTTTACTGTGTGTATATACTACATATCTTTCTGCTTATTCTCATCTGAATCATATTCTCTTTGCTGCTACATTGAAATAAATAGAACTGTATTTCTTTCTTTTACATGTCTTTCTTCATACTAACTTGCCTTCATGTCCACTGTATACTCGGTGTTGCTACCTTGGAAGAAACAGATTGATTGGAAAGGAAGATGATTTCTTATATGCAACAACAAAGGGTTCCGTTGTGAAATCTTCGAAAAGGTATACCAACTGTGGTAGTAAATTAAACATACAAAGCGGGTTGGGGCATATAATATTGGACTAGAAAATGATGATTTGGCAACAATGGGATTTCCATTTTCTATTATCCCTTTTGCTTTCTGATTGCTCTGCTTAGTTATCTTTCCGAGATTTCCTTGGTGCGCGGGTTGGCGGACTCATGGGTTCACATTTATGGTCGTGCTTCTACCTTATTCCATACTTACCCACTTTGTCGATTGCGGGTGCCCAACTGGAGGGTTCAAGATTGTGTGTCTGGCCTCTGAGGTTCTACGATATACAGATTGCCCCTCCTGCCTCGCCATCGCACCCTATTTACTGTTACACAATTTTCCAGTCAAAAAATCTGAGGCATACAATTTGACCCTCGGGTCGTCATGTTTCCTGAGTATCCCTTCACAACGTATTTCATATTCCATCTCCTTCGACCCTGCATGTGTCATTAAGAACAATAATGGACAATATACAATGCATATGCTCGTTTAGTCCTTATGATGTTGAACTACACATGCTTGCATCAGAAAAAGTTGGACTAGTGACATGCCCATGAGTAGTCAATCATCCTAGACATCAACAAACTGACAAGGCCAAAGGTAAAGATGCATACATTCTATTACTCGTATGTTTACCAAAAAAATATCCTCAGCTATGTGTTCATCTATGGCATGGTGAGTATGTTGATGTCATCTGCAACACATACTTTACAGTTCATAAGAAGTATCAACAAGTGCAAGCGAGACGTCGAACACAACGCAGGCTCTGCAAACTAAGAGGTCTGGTTGCAAAACCCTGGCTTCATAGTTCATCCAAGATGTGCGTCTACTTGTACATTCATGGTAGGAAAAAAAAGAAAACAAAAAAAAAATTCACATTACCTTTTCTTGTTCAAAAATTGTTACCATGTCTAAACTTGTAACACCCAAAATACTATCAATAGAGGGCTTGAACAACCGTTGAACTAGACAAGTGTTCATCGAGAACATAATGGTCATCTATATCACCTACTTGGACAAGACAAACAAAACTAGATACATTATGTGTGCTGAGATGACAGACAAGGAGGCCCTCATGACAGTTACACTAACTATTCCTACACAACTTGTACACAAACATGCAGAAAAGATATTGCCAGGTAATGGGTTATCCATTACAAATTTTAATATATTGCCCAAAACAGTATATGACCGTGGTGATTGTGATCAGATTATATCGCTCAACAAAACAAGTATCGTGGAAAAAATCCCCACTACTTGTTCAGAATATTGTTTCGTCCTAGACACAACTATCAACAAACTTGCACAGAGCAACGACATTTACCCAATCGGAACCATTGGCGTAGTTGTGACACTCATGAGAAAAATTGGCTCACAACACATTCCCATATAAAATATGGAGAGTCAGACAATGACAAGGCAATGGTACCATTCTCCATATCCAGTTTTGTCCTTTTCTTTCGCATGTCCATGTATCTCGGTTAAGTTACACAAATATTGCATTGTTCCATGTTGCAGCTGCAATTGTTCGATACCTATTCAAATTTGTTTTCGTCAGTCGAACAACAATTGCATAAAGGGCAATTTCCACTTATGCTCTTCAAAAACATAACAAAGAAAAGAGATGGTAAAGAAAGGATCTTTCACACAACTCAATCAACATTTGTGACAGAGTTGCGAGCAGACATAGTACAGGATCTCAAGAAGCTAAATAGCTCTACAACTGTTGTGCGTATACACCTACAGTTTCATACTCACTTTTCTCATACAAATAGCCTTGACCAACTCTCTCCATTTTTTTTTTTTCTAATTTTTTTTGGTGGTGCAGTTGTAAATTATATTGTTCAATATGTTAACTGCTATGCTCACGTTTCCAAGTTGAAGGTGTTTTGGTTGCAGCGAATGCGTACTTGACCCCCTTTGAGCCTATGTGTGTGTGAAATGAAACTCTCTTGATTCTGCTTCTACCTTCATAAATGATGATACGATTGATTGTATGCGATGCAGTAAAAAATGTCCATACATATATATACATTGCCTCAATGTTGTTGTCTGAACCGTTGGAAACACAACCGTGCATTGTACAATTTGACAGCCTCTGTTACAAGATGTGATTCCTGAGTTAGCAGAATTGCCATATGAATCATACCTACAGAAAAAGGCAAAGAGTGTCTACATGATGCGAGACTTTAGGAAATTTACCTTAAATGAGGGCAATGCGATATTGCATATCGACTGAAAAAAGAAAAAAATAATATATATATATATATATAAACCAATGGGATGATGTGTTTTTATATATATATATATATAATTGTTTGATATATAATGGAATTCCATTTCTTGTTCGATATATCAATATATCAATACAGTTGGTGTTTACTTGGTTCTTGGTTGTATGCTTCGCTCTGGAAAATTAATAATACATTCAGGATCTTCACAAATTTTCTATGATCTTAAAGACTATAGAGGACATGCTTTGCCCTTTGATATAAGTTATGTGACACAAAATGTGGTATGTGGCTCGTTTTAGCACTTTTGTTTGATCGATGAACTGAACAAAATTAATCTCGTGGAATAATTTGAAATTAAAGAATATATACTATGCGAAGTCCATTGGAATTATCATATCAACGAGAGGACATTAAAATTCAAATTTGTTGTTGTTGTACTTGCGATGAATAGTACAATAAGTTTACTTAGACATCCCAAAATTGATTTTCCCTATGGCTTTTTTACGCTTCTCTTGTACAAGAAAATATTGGAAACTATAAGCATCGCTCGTTGTATATATTCCTTCATTGAAGAACTTGTTCACTTGTTGAATGCACTTCATAGTTACTGTTAAGACCATCAATGGCGCTTTGTTACATCAATTTCTGCTTCCGTAAATTGCCATACCCTTTATTTTTTACCCTCTTCTTTCCCTTTTTGTTTACTTACTCGTTTTTGGGAAATTGTATCGGTGCGGAAATTGGCGAATTCAATTGTTCAGATTTCCACTTGCTTTTATATTGCCAGCCCAACCGGTCGCTTCCTCGTTTCATATTGAACAAACTTTTTGGATCACGGGTTCCCGCATAGGCGGGTTGCTGGATAGGCGGGTTCAACATTGCATTTCCATTGTTCCACCACCTGCAAATAGAACTTGGACTTCCACGATCTACAAATTAGCAAACAAATTCCCCTTTATCTTGTTTCTAACACTTTTCCTTGGTCGATAAAGTGAGCAAAATTAATCTCGTGGAATAATTTGAAATAAAACAATATATATTGTGTGAAGTCCAATGAAAGTATCATATCAACGAGAGGACATTAAAATTCAAATTCATTGTTGTTATACTTGTGGTGAAGCTGGCAGTACAATAACTTTACTTATGCATCCCAAAATTGATTTTCTTGTAGTTTTTTGACGCTTCTCTTATACATACAGATCCTGGAAACTATAAGCATGGCTCGTTGTATCTATTCCTTGATTGAAGAACATGTTCACATGTTTATTGCACTTCGTGGTTATTGTTAAGACCATCAATGTGCTTTCTTACACCAATTCCTGCTTCCAAAAATTGCCATCCCCTTTTCTTTTTGCCCTCTGCTTTGCATTTCTGGTTACTTACTCATTTTTCGGAAAATGTCTAGGTGCGGGAGTTGGCGGATTCACATCTTCATATTTCCACTTACTTTTATACACCAGCCCGACCAGCCGTTTCCCCGTTTCATATTGAACAATCTTTTTTTATCACGGGTTCCCGGATAGTCTGGTTCAACATTGTGTTTGCATTGTTGTGTCGCCTGCAAACAACACCCTGACTTTCGTGATCTACAAATTAGCAAACAAATTCCCCTTTATGTTGTTTTTAGCACTTTTCCTTGATCGATGAACTTAGCAAAATTCATCTCCTGGAATAATTTGAAATAAAACAATATACACTGTGTGAAGTCCAATGGAACTATCATATCAACGAGAGCACATTAAAATTCAAATTCATCGTTGTTCTACTTGCGGTTAAGTTAACAGTACAATAACTTTACTTAAAACATCCCAAAATTGATTTTCTTGTAACTTTTCGACGCTTCTCTTATACAAACAGATCCTGGAAACTATAACCATGTCTCGCTTTCTTATACCAATTTCCATAAATGGGCCTTTCTTATACCAATTCCTGCTTCTGGAAATTGCCATCCCCTTTCTTTTTGCCCTTTGCTTTCCCTTTATGGTTACTTACTCATTTTTCAGAAAATGTCTAGCTGCGGGTGTTAGCGGATTCATGTGTTCAGATTTCCCCTCTTACTTTTATATCAGCAGCTCGACCGACCGCTTCCCCGTTTCATATTGAACAAACTTTTTGAATTGTAGGTTTCCAGATAGATGAGTTCAACATTGCATTTTCATTGTTCCGCCAACTACAAATAGCACCTGAACTTCCACCATCTACAAATTAGCAAACAAATTCCCATTTATCTCTTTTGCTTTCAAATTCTGTTTACTTGGTCCTTTTTTTGGTGTCCCTTTTCTGAATGTCTCTTGCTTTTATATACAACACCCGAAGTTCCACAATATACAAATTGACCCTCAAAATTCGTCATTGTCTCATGTTGCGTGTTACGCAGTTTCCATTCAACAGTTGGGGTAGATACATTTTGACCATCGGCCCCTCACGTCTCCTGAGTAAAACTTGTGGGCCTGTTTTCAAGCCTGTCAATATTTCCTGTTTCGACTATGTCTAATGCTTTTATATCACGAGTCCGACCATCTGCTTGTCCATTGCATACTTGGCCACTATTACCATCATCGGTTCCTAGCCAGGCTTGCTCAACATTACGCTTCCATTGTTCCTCTATGTGCAAAGAGCACCCAAAATTCTGCGATATACAAATTGATGGACGGAATATCTCGTTGTGATGTGCACTTTGACCATCGCCCCCCACGTCTGTTGCGTATATCCCGTGGATCCTGGAAACTATAACAATGCCTCACTTTCTTATACCAATTCCCATCAATGGGCCTTTCTTATACCAATTCCCGCTTCTTAAAATTGTCATCCCCTTTCTTTTTTCCCTCTGCTTTCCCTTTCCGGTTACTTATTCGTTTTTCGAAAAATGTCTAACTACGAGAGTTGATGGTTCACGTCTTTAGATTTCCCCTGTTACTTTTATATCACCAACCCGACCAATCGCTTCCCTGTTTCATATTGAACAAACTTTTTGAATCACGGGTTTCCAGATAGACAGGTTCAACATTGTGCTTCCATTGTTCCGCCGCCTACAAACAGCACCCAGACTTCCACGATCTACAAATCAGCAAACAAATTCCCCTTTATCTCTTTTGCTTTCAATTTATGTTTACTTGGTCCTTTTTTCCGAATGTCTCCTGCTTTTACAAACAACACCCGAAGTTTCGCAATATACAAATTGACCCTCGCAACAGTTAGGGTAGATACAATTTGACCATCGGACCCTCACGTCTCCTAGGTAAAGCTTGTGGGCCTATTTTCAAGCCTACCGATATTTCTTATTTCGACTATGTCTAATGCTTTTATATCACGAGTCCGACCAACCGCTTGTCCATTGCATACTTGGCCACTATTACAATTGTCGGTTCCTGGCCAAGCTTGCTCAACATTGTGCTTCCACTGTTCTGCTACGTACAAAGAGCACCCACAATTCCGCGATATACAAATTGATGGTTGAAATCTTCCGTTGTGACGTGCAATTTGACCATCGGCCCCTCACATCTCCTGGGCATATCTTATGGCCCTATTTTTGAAACCCGCCCAACCGCTTTCCATACTTAGGTATTTCTTGAAATCTGTTTCGCAGATTGGTGGGACGACGAAATGTGCAATGCTTGCTCGCTCTTCACCATCCCCGCTACCTTCTTACTTTCTAGATATGCAATTAAAGCTTTAATGTTAGTAGTTCATCGTGCAAGAACCGTTAAGATTGTCATTAATGTCCAGAAGGTGGAAGAAGATTTGTCATTAATATGAATTAAACCAAGATTTGCAGAGAAGAATGTTATCATTTTCAAGTATTCATTTCAAACATGATGCAATCTTTAATGCGTGGGTCGGTTGGCACCTTTGCGAAATCTCTAATTCTTAATCATTCTTCGTCGTCACCACCACCTTCACACTTTTTAATAAATATGTAATTAGTAAGCTTTAATGGTAACAACTCATTACGCACGAACCCTCGAGATTGTCATTGATCAGTGAAAGGCTCGAGGAGATCTTTCATTGATATGCATTAAACCAAGATTTGCGGACGATTATATTATCCCTCCTCAATTTTCATTTCAAACATCATCTGGAGCAAATGGAAATTCTCGTTAACTTATGAGCAGTTATGTCCAGATATAGTAAACACCTTCGGAGATTATGAACAGAGGTACCAGTATTCCAGGGCATATTCTTACTACTCGTCTCCCTCGGCCCAGGAGCAAAAAAGGAGATGGTCCCTTGGTGCACCGAGAGATATATTTCAAGCCAAAAAATTCCAATGCAACCCTGCCTGCGCAGATAACTTTCCGACTTACATTGATACCTGGCACAGATGTTGATGCGATGGATTTTGAGTTGAAAGAAGATGATCTGATGGACGATGATACGACAATGGATGATGGTAATGCAGAGACTGGTCCCACTACTACACCCAAATTGAAATCAACTATAACGGGCGACACTTCCCGGATCGACGATGGTAGTCCTGACAACACCAAAATAATGGGTTACAAAAAAGAAACTGACGTTGAACGCAATAGCCACTTTGCAGCCCAAAAGTAGGAATTCCAGAGGTCCAGATTAGTTCGTTCTGGGCGGAAGTCTTTCACTGTAAGGAAATGATCTGTTGATGCTCCCATAGATATATTTTAAGCCAAAAAACTATTCAATTGCGGGACCATTGCCCTCTTCTCTGGATATGCAATTAACATATTAGGGAATGAGGACCAGAACTGCCACTGATGCAAGGCATATTCCTACTAGTCATCTCCTTCTACTTAGAATGGGCTAATTTGGGCCTCTGCAATTGCACGTGCAACCTGTATCCATGAAGTTTTCAAATGTGAGGAGTTGGTTTCTTGGTGTGTCCTAACTTTCAGTTTCGGGCTATTATGTTTCCCTTGTAACATTTTTTCGTCTTGTTCCTCACGAGAAGCTTGGGAGAACTATGAATTTTACCACATGTCTTTTGTTCATATGCTTCAAACCAAGGACTTACCCCACTGTGGACCCACTTTCATGTTTCTTTGTCGGCTCAGGTCTTCTGCAAAATATTGAGATCGGGGCACCGGACATTGATCCACTGAGGAGAAGGCTGCAAGGATTTCCTAGAAAAAAAAGAAGCATGGTAATTAGTTTTCTATGCATGTTGAATAACATCTCGATGGCTCCTGCATGTTGCAGATCCTATGCCTGTGTCTATGGAAAATATTTTCAATGTTTTGGCCCAAAGAACTCGGTCCAATTTCTAAGCATAGATATACAGTGCTCAGTATTGTTTTATTTTAATGGATTTACTATTAAAAAAATTTCCTTGGGAATCTTGTTTGCTGCTTCTTTTCTGGATTTAACACCTCTTCTCATTGGCATGGTTCGATAGTCTCGTAGTTCTTAGATATTGTATTCACTTACGTAATTTGTTCTAAAATGGAACATTTAACAATTATATGGCAATGCACCGTGTCCTTCCATCAGGCTTTTATAGAAACAAAAAAATGAATTTCAGATAGTTTTCAAAACAACGTTCAATTCTATTTGTGATGCAAATAGAACATAGCAATACCAAATCACAATGTTGCAGCAAGATCGTCATTCTTGTTTCTAGGCATGCCATTACTAAGCTTTACTGATAACAACCCATAATGCAAGAAGTTTAATACTTAAGTTAATATGTTACAGTCGTGGAAAAATGTATCTAATCTTCAAGAAATCATTTGCTGATAATTACTAAAAAATAATGGTTTTGCAACAATGGGGCTTGTTTGAAACCAATTCCCACTTACGAAAATTGTCCTCCGCCTTTCTATTTTCCGACTCTTTTATCCCATGTAGTTTATGTTTCTGGTTATTTAGTCGTTTTTTTTTTTTCTGAAAATGTCTTGTTGCGCGGGTTGGCGTATTCACGCATTTCGACCGAGCACTTCCACTTTATAATTGCACTTTCAATTGTTTCGTGACCTGCAAACAACACTATGGCTTCTACGATATGCAGATTTACTTCTGGACTCCCACATCATCCCCTCTTCCGTGTTACACATTTTGCACTCAAATGTTCCGATATATACAATTTGACATTTGGGGCCTTACGTCTATTCGGGAACCCGTCACCCTATTTTGAGGCTCGTCCAACCACTTTCCATACTTGACCATTTCTTGACATCTCTTTCGCGGATCGTTGAGTTCGCGGGTTAAGGAAATTTCAAATTTCTAGTTGCTCTTTTCTGTGCCTGCTACCTTCAGATTTCTTTCCAAGTATATGCAATATGTATACAACTTCTCCAGCAACATACAGAAAAGATATTGCCAGGAAATGAAATATCTATTTCAGATTTGAATATATTGGACCTTCTTTTCCCTATTCTATACTTGACCAAATCCATGTTTATTTTTTCCCTCTACTCTCTTTCTTGTTACTTAGTCATTTTTCTAAAAATTTCTCAATGCGCATGTTGGCCGACTAACGGGTTCACATTTGCGCTCATGCTTTGATATCGCGACTCAGAGCAACCATCACCCATTCGATGCGTAGGCACTTCTCAGATCGTGGATTCTCAGGCAAGCGACCTCTATATTGCACTTCCATTGTTCTGTTTCTTGCAAACAACACCCAGACCTCCACGATATACAAATTTACTTCCACACTCCCACATCAAACCATGTTCCGTGATACACAGTTTGCACACGAAAGTTCTGAGGACTACAATTGTGGATTCCCGAACAGGCGGAGTGCATTTCCAATGTTCCTTGACCTGCAAACAACCCCCCGGCTTCCGCGATATACAAATTGCCTTCCAGATGCCTGAATCGGCCCCTTTTCTGTCTTATACAATATGCACTCAAAAGTTCTGATCAATACAATTTGACCGTCAGGGCCTCATGTCTCCTTGGGAACCCTTGCCAACCTATTTTGAAGCTCGCCCATCCAATTTCCATAGCCATTTCTTGCAATCTCTTCCGTGGATCATCGGGTTGGCATGTTCAGACAATTTCCATTTCCTAGTCGTTATTTTTTGTGCCTGCCACCTTCGCACTTCTTTCCAAGTATATGGAATCAATATATAACTTCTCCAGAAACATGCAAAAAAGATCGACATCCGTCTTCTATTCTTAACAAAATTCTCGTTTCTCTTTTCCCTGTACTTTATCTTTCTCGTCACTTAGTCATTTTTCTGAAAATGTCTAGTCCTGCGGGTTGGCGGACTTGTGGGTTCATATTTGCACTTGTGCTTTTTATCACAACTTCGACTGCCTGCTTCCCCATTCCATGTCCAGTCACTTCTCTGATCACGGATTCCCGAGTAAGCGGGCTCTAGATTGCACTTCTATTGTTTTGTGACCTACAAATAGTACCTTGACTTCCGCGATATACAAATTTACAATCAGACTCACATCACACCGTCTTCCATATAACAGTCTACCTGTCATTCCCTCTTCGATGGTGTTATCACATTTATTTGTAAAGGGAGGTGTTTCCCTAAGAAGTTGGCATTTTGGTAAAAAAAGGCAAGAAATGGGCTAAAAACCCACTTATCCTAAGTTTTGTGTGCGCAGGAGAGTCATACTAAGCAGCGCGTGGATCTGGGTGGCCGAGATTTGTGCGCTCAGATCAGCGGCGCAGGGCCCATATCGGACCCCCCTCATCATTCTACCTTTAATGGGGGGGGTCCGAGTTGGTGGTTTTTGAATGCGACCCCTCCATTATCGTGGCGCCTCCTCGTGAACTCGGACACCCTCGACCTTTATTGCTTACCACTCTGCCCCCCCCTTTGAGTAGACCACTTACCACTCACGCTTACCGCTCCATCCTCCCACTGCCATTTGTCCCCCACTCCATCTCTCTCCTCTACCTATCACATCTCCCGCTCCCCCTCATCCTTTCGTTACAACACACCTGTCCTCCACTCACCTCTGCGTCATATCCCTCTTCACTACCGCCTAACATCTCCTGCCATGTATTCTCCCCTCGTGCTCCATCTCACCTCCATCTAGGCAATTTGTCCCCACTGCGCTTACTACCGCAGTCTCTCTTCTGCCTCCACATCATGGTCCTATGCCACTTCACCTTTTCCCTATTACACCTCAACACACATGTTTTCTGTTGCCCTCATTTTCCCAATCACCTTTCCTCTGTCATGTATGTCCACCTGGCCATCCCTCGTCCGCCGATTCCACGCCAATCATGCCAACCGCCTCTACCCCGTCAGTTTTATTCATGTCTGCCAATTGGGTCCCCTTGTAATGGTCCAACAAAGCAGCAGAAAACCAAGGGAAAACCACCACGTCCTTCAGGTGCAGAGTTGACTCAGGCCTCTCATATCCCAATACAATAGTTAATGTAAATAAGGAAGGTGGGTGAGACATTGTCTCCTTCCTTAAATAGAAGGCCAGTAGGGGACAAATTGCAGAAGGAGATTGTTAGTTCCGTCTGACAGAGATCACGTCTAACCAATGTCTGCATGCGCAGCCTGACAGAGAAGTTTTTCAACGCAAAGCCTTAAACGTGTGACATGATCACATCTTCAGTAGTCGGAGCTAGTTTTGAGTATATGTAGGCATTTTTGCCATTTTGTTAGTGTCGACGGTAGAGCAAAGCTCCCAAATTGTAATTTTTTAATGAAATATGTGGTTATCTAGTTATGTATATGCATTTGAGACTTCTTGTTTAATGACAGTCATCTTTATTACTCCCTCTTGTTTCCCTCTGATGCTGAAAGAGTTCATGATTGACTAATTCACTTGAATTATTGTGATTATATTATGATGAAAGTTTGATTATAGTGTTGTTATAATTCCTTACAGTTCTTTGAGATTTGAATTCAATAAGTTCTTGCATTCAAATTGTTCCTCCTTTGGCTGCTGAAAGACCCGATGTTCTCGACAGACCTATACATTTTCTCACCGAAGTCTTCCTCCTACTCACCCTTACTACAACTTACTACTTGAAGTTAGACTAAGACCTCACTTGCTCGTGCATACCAGCCCAATTTTATGAGTTGAGACGATATTTTTCTGAGACTGTGCCCATTTGACCTTTTTTATACCTACCTGTGACATAAAACTCTAATGGGTATCGAGCTTTCCTTTCCCGCAATCTGAAGGGCGACTTTCGGTGCTAACATTTCTAGCACTGTTGCCGGGGACAAAATTGAAGATTTTCCTTGGGATTGAATGACAAACCTTATTGGTTCTGAAGGTGCATTAGAACTTAGTACATCAAAGATTACAACTATGCATCTAATGACTCCACTCTGAAGACCCCATTGACGCATATCCACTGGCAACTCCATTGTTTCAGCTGTGGCTTCTAGAGGCAGACACACGAGGTCTACTCCACAACTGCCTCTAGCAACACCTGAAGCTAACCCAGAGAAAATTATCAGAAAGGGAAAGGCCTTCCGAGAAAGTACTTCTACTGTTGAACTAGGTATTTCTAATGATTTTCATTATCCCGTTGTAAGAACTCCAATTTTTGCTTCTCATTCTACTGTTATACCTTCTGTTGGAGTTTCCCGAACTTTAAATTTTGGGAGTGTTCTTGTTGAGTTTTCTCCTCCTAGTTTTGGATTGGAGGGAGAAAGCCTTGTCACTCCTATTTCCCCTGAAGTAGTGCCTTGGTCTAGACCCTAGACCTTGGAAGATTTTCCCACTCCAGGCTTTACCACCCCTCCTCCTATCATTGTTGCTACTACGGAAAGAGAAACCTATGTTCCCCCTAGCCCTGTAGCCTTTTCTCCAAATCCTTTGTTGTTCCCTTTTCCTCCAGGAGGCTCATTTCTAGTTTCTCCTATTGAAACTCCATCCCCTCCTAATTCTCGTCCACCTATCATCCCTATGGCAGGATATAACCCTCCTAGAAATAGAATGGACGCTATAGTAGCTACCAGATATGCCCCTCTTGTTTTACCTCAACCTCTTAATGCCCTACCAGCTGGTGGATACCTTAAGCAGCTTCCTAAGTTCACGGGAGAGGGAGATATTAATGCAAAGGAGCACCTTGTAGCCTTCTATATCTATGTTGATAACTATGTCATACTAGATGAAGATGTATGTATGAGGATTTTTGTCCACAGTCTTGATGGAAAAGTCGGAAAGTGGTTCAGAGCCCTGACCTCTAGATCCATTGATGGGATTGAGGCCTTAGATGATATCTTCTCGAGACAATGGGGGGATAAAAAAGACTTCATGTATTATATCAATGAGTTTGGGTCCCTAAAGAGAAAAGAGGGAGAGTTTGTCTCTGACTTCTCCAAAAGATTCAACAAAATGTACAATAAAATCCCTGCTGAGATAAAGCCTACATAGGCCTCTGCCAAAATTACCTATGCCAGTGCTTTTGACCTTGACTTCTGCCTCATGTTAAGAGAGAGAAGAGCTACTTCCTTGGCTCAGATGCAAGATGCAGCCCTGGAAGTAGAGTCTAACATATTGACAGTTGACCGACTCAGGAATAAGACTGATAGAGATAGAGGAAGGGGAAGATATGAAGC
>ML852017.1:0-17146 GCA_009831015.1 Picea engelmannii
TTTACACAATGTTGTTGCATGATCGCCTATTTTACCATGTCCTGAAATGGTTAAGTGGGATATTGAACATACCGACTTGGAGAAAAAGAGGGTCATCAATGACAAAGGCAAATGTGTTGTCTCTTATGAGGCCAAGAATCTAGAAGACTCACAAATTTCCCAGAGTGGAGGCATGCTTGACCAACTTATGGATTAGTCAATTTGAAAAAGGTAATGACTCTATTGATATCATAAATAATTTGTGGGGATGAAAGGATGTAATTCAAGTCCGGAGATATTAAGACTTATCCTTCCCACTACAAGGAAAACATCAATTAGCAAAGGTTTTTGTGAAACCCCTTCTCCATTCTTTTTTTTGGCAGAGGTGGGCGGTCGTAGGTTTAGAAAATGTTTTTTTTTAATATGTGATTGAACCATATTGCTCCTACCAGTGCACTTTAATATCAATACTATTGGTGCATAAAATATTTAGTCACACCAAGGTAGGTTAAAATATTTTGTGGAAAAAATGGTCATTTTTGAAGAATTCTTGTCGGTGCACCATATATATTAAATCACATCGGTGTGTAATCATACCATGCACACTGAGGTAGGTTAAAATATTTTCTAAAAATATCGACCATTTTGTCATCAAAAAATATTTTTTAATGCACCAAATACATTCAACAACACCAATGTGTAACCATAACACATGCATCATGATAGTATTATCATTTTTCCAAAACAAATTTTGTCAGTATATTAAATAGATTTAATGGCACTAGTGCATAACCATACCATGTACAACGAGGTAGAATAAAATATTTTATAGAAAAGATCAGCCAATTTTAATAAAAAATCTAGTTGGTGCGCTAGATAGTCTTAATCGCACTAGTACATAACCCTGCCACATACACCAAGGTAGGTTAAAATATTTTATAAAAAATATTAGTCTTTTAAAAAAAATGTCAGTGTGCCACATAGATTCACCAACATTGGTGCATAACCATACCACATGCACGATGCTAGCAATGATATTTAAAAAAACAATTTGTGTCAATACACCGAGTAGATTCCACTACATTGGTGTGTGACCCTATCACATGCACCGAGGTAGGTTAAAATATTTTATAAAAAGTATAAGTCATTGCGCTTGATAGACTTAACCACACAAATGCATAACTCTACCATGTGCACTAAGGTAAGTTATAAATGTACTTATAAATGTATTGATGTGTTAATATAGAGGATAGAGGGCACATCGTGAAAGGGTAAGAAGAATTACCAAAACCAATTTTTTTATTTCAAATCCAATTCAATACTTCACACCAATAAAAGCATAGATGATCCCTATCCCATACAACCATCCTATTGTCCAGTACTATTGAACTGGTAGATTTCTTTATTCTTTAACTTGCACAATGGATTTTTGTTTGTTTTGGAATTTTGCAAATGGTATCAATTTTTTTCATTTTTTCTCTACACTGCAACCGTGACTCCTTCGATAGAGAAGAGGCTAGGTGATTTTTTTGTAATCCTTTCACTTACATTTTAAATTTTAAAAGTATGCTTTAATTTGACTATTTTCTCAAAAAAATGAAAAATTTTCCACCAATGCAAGGATTGGTTTCAACCTACACTGGTCACCAATGAAGATATAGATTACACTAACTATAGTACTTCAATGCATTATAAGAATTCCATTAAATAATGTGCAAATTAATGTGCAAATTTTTCTCATGCTCTCTAGTGTGCTATTAAATGTATGAATGCACCAAACACAGTGCTCCTACTGAGATATGACACATCGTAAATCCTTAGTAACAACATTGAGGGTGGTGGTGCGCATATCGATAAAAATCACATCGATGTGGCCTACATTGACGTATGGTGCCTATAGTCTCTACATTGTTGTGTGTTGTGTGAATGCA
The DNA here is from genome assembly GCA_009831015.1 of Picea engelmannii. NCBI lineage: Eukaryota > Viridiplantae > Streptophyta > Pinopsida > Pinales > Pinaceae > Picea > Picea engelmannii. The sequence goes on from ML852017.1 coordinate 1,911, forward strand.
TTCTAAGTGCACTGGAAATCTTAAAGATAATGCACATGAATTTCTTGCACTCTTGAGTGTGTTGATGGATGTACAGGTGTACTAACCATAGTGCCCCCTATAAGATTTGGTGCACCACAAAACCTTGGTAACAATGCAAGGGGATGACAACGTTCTCTTTCATTTGTAGTGCAATATAGGTATTGGTGCACTGAATAAAATTATGGCACTCTAAACTCAGTGCCTTTACATGAAATGTCTCATTGATATTGAAATTGTACAAATAGCCAATAAATTTTAAAACTTAGCGAACTAACTCGTGCATGAAATATTTAGTAATAGCACCATGATTGGTGCATTATTAGAAAGGGAGTGAAACTTAGTTTTTGGCATGCTTATAAAATTGTAGTGCATTGGAAACAATGAATTTATGTAAAATAGGCACATAGATTAGTTTTACACATGTTTTATGCAAAAAATTATAAGTTCAATATTCAACAAATATTACAAATGGTAAATTTTGTATAGATTGTTTTATAGATATGTTTCCCTAATAATATTATATGTGAATTAGGGACAACCATAGCAATATCAAGTTGACCCATATATCTTTGTGCATAGATAAAAGGCTCAAGAAAGGGAGAGAGATATGTTCTCTCATCCTATTACACCTCATACTTGTCTCCTTTTGAGGGATATTGGACTCCTCAAGTGTTATGAGGCTAACTCCCTCAAGGGGAATGACAACATATTGATGTAGTTGATTTGTCATTGGGATATTGATAGGAAACCTTTTAGGATTGGTTCCCATATGTGGTACCAACCAATAAAGGAGAATTTTTATTTTATCATTAGGCTATCTAGGGGGTGGGATTTTCTCCATTTCATTATTTTTCTTCCTAGTATTACATGTGAGTGTCAATATAAATATGTGTAGAAATATGTTAGTGCATAAATCACTAACCCTGGTGACTTATAGGTTTCTAGGGTCAAGTGATATTGTATTATGCAGGTTTTAAACCTTTATAGTATAGCAATGCACATATAGATTCTTTATAAAACGAAAAAAATAATAATGGCAATCACACATAGTACTCATAACATTACCTTGGAAACCTTTAACGAGGAAAACCAACAATATTTAGAGTAGCACTTGTAGCTCTCATATTTTAACTTCACCATTTGAAAATACAATATATATGATTCTACAATATCCAAAACCTGAATCCATTGACCTAGATTAGATTACAACCTTAATTCCTTAACTATAATTAGAAAACCATGGGCCAAAAAACCATGTGCAAAAACTACCCAATTTGTTTTTTTTTTTGGGGGGGGGGTTCCACCACTGAAACCCTAAGAAGGGTGGGCTACTGCCCCCTCGCTGCAATCGATGCAACTAATCATGCAAATAATATAACACATACCCAACATTCTCCCACTTATTGTTTTGTTTGTATACAAGGTGTCTAAGGATTACATGATCAACAATTCAGGGAAACAATGCCCATTTGTTCTCTACAACAAGAGAACTTATTAGTGCTTACAAAAATTTTCCATGAGTCTACAATATTCTTCAAAGTGTCCACTTTCACTAGAAACACCTTCTTGTCTTCAACCATGTCTCTCACAAAGTGATATTGAACATCAATGTGCTTTGTCTTAGAATGATAAGATGGGTTCTTTGCTAGAAAAATTGCACTCTAACTATCACAATCTAACCTTACAACTTGTTGTACAAACCCAATACCTGAACACAACCTTTGTAACCATTTAGTTTTCTTACTCACATGAGTAGCTGCCATGTATTCAACTTCTATAGTTGAGAGTGTCACTACATATTGTCTCTTTCTTATCCAATTGATTGCTTCTCCAAATAGGTTACATATATAACCACTTGTGTATATTCTATGATCCATATATGTCGCCCAATTTGTGTCAACAAATCCATGTATGTACAACACTATGTTTTCATCATGTCTTGCTTGGTAGTAAATTCCATAATCTGTAGTGCCACACAAATATTTTGAAACCCTCTTTACATTTGTCCAATGTTCCTTCCTTGGTTTTGACATATACTTGCTCAAAATTCCCACTGAATGTGCAATGTCTAGTCTAGTATAGACCATTGTATACATCAAATTTCCAATAGCAGTAGCATAAGGAACATGAGACATGCCCTCTTCCTATTCCCGTGTCTTGGGACACTAATCTGTAGACAACTTTACACCTATAGGAATAGGGGCCTTGACTGATTTACATTCCTACATATTAAACTTGTACAATATTTTCTCAACACATTTCCTTTGATTCAACCAGAGTTTCCTATTTTCCTAGTCTCTTTTAATTTCCATGCCCAAAGTAAAATTTGCAGCACCAAGGTCTTTCATATCAAATTTAGAATAAAAATGTTTTTTCACTTCCTTCACTACTACATATGGGGTTTTAATTCGACAAAAAATTTCGACGATAAGGATGAATTCAATCATATTGTCGCAAATTATTCAAATTTTAATCTTTTTTTTTCTTGGGAACCTTGATAACGTTGGGCTTATGACGAACATCTATCTCTCTCGATATTTCGATGAACCTAGAGGACAGTTCGTCAATCTATCGATGAACATAAGGGATGTCAACTTCCCATTTGAAAATGTTTTAACGGTCACTGACTTCACTGATTTGGTTAACTTTGACATAGTCAACGTTCATCGAAATATTGACAGAGGTTAGTGTTTTCGAAAATTTTGTTATAGGTGCGACAGTTATAAAATATTTTTATGCTCATGGTTTGTTGCATGACTTATTAGTCTTTTTGCTATGTGTGAGTTGCCTCAAATCCAATTCTGGATCTGCATAGCTCTAATTTTGTACTTTGAAGGTTACAAATTTTTAATATTACTTTTTTTCTTTTTTAAATAATGATATTGGATCTCTAACCCTTAGTCCCTCTTTCATTTGGGGACACATAGTTTTCCCTAGGAAATATATAGATATGAATATGTCTACTCAATTTCATTTAATTACTATACACTTTGACTTGGTGTAATTCTCTTTTATTGTTTGATTTTATTAATACTTGCTTATAGTGAAGCTTTGGAACTTATGTGGTAAAAATGTATGGTTTTTATTTGTTGATTAATGTTATAAACCTTTAATAAATCTATGAAGAAAATTATATGTGTACCGTAATTAGAATATATAATTAATATATTAATGTACTTATATTGTTTCAGTGGATTTTGTTGTAATTAATATAGGAAATCCCAATGCCAACACCTGAAGAGAGTGAAAGGACAGTTTCTAGGTTAAGGTATGCATGGGAGGAATTGATTGGTATTGATGGGAAATGTTATTTCCCTTGCTATGAATGTAGGGGCTTGAAAAGAAGAAGAGTTGTAAGGAAAAAAACTGAAAAACATTGTTTTACATATGGGAATTGTGATGGGGGACATACATTTCGCCCCATGGTAAGTTATTCATTATATATGTCTTTGTATTGATTCTATATATATATATATATATATATATATATAACGTTTTAAGTTTTGTTATATACACTAATGTTATTGATTGTTTGTAATTGTAAGGATAAATCCTCATAGGTGTTTGTCGTCGGATAAATATCTTCTAAGTAGTAGGAGAAATACTATTGTACAAGATGTGGAACATAGTATGAATATTGAAGACCACATCAATCCTATGGAAGAATATGACACCAATAATATTGTTGAGTCGGATGATGGGACAAGTAGATTGACCCAGGACATCTTTGCTCCTATCAATGAGGAAAAAGATGATGATATTTATGATGTACCTTTGCTTGAGAAGGCATAACAAGCCCTTTATGAAGGCTCAAGAAAAAATATTCTCTCTGTTATAATGTTGTTGGTGGACTTGAAGGTATTGAATGGTTTGTCAAACACTTGTCTCACACAGATCCTAAGGTATGTAATATAATTCATCATGTATTATACATAAAGGTCGACGTTATTTTTCTCTATTTTTAGTGTCAATTAATGTGTAAATTAAGGATACAATATTTTTTATTACTATTATTTACATTAACTAGTTTTTTTTATATTGTAGATTGTTAGGTGATTTTTTTTTACCATTGTCTAATAATTTACCTTGCACATGCCGAGAGATGTGTGCCATTATGAAAGATATTGGAATGGAGTATCAGGCTATTGATGCATGTACGAATGATCATATTATATATTATGGACACTACGCATTGGAAACAAAATGCTCACAATGCCAAATCAGTAGATATCAAACCAATCAAGTAACAAAAAAGGTTCATCACAAGGTTCTTCATCATATCCTGATAATTCCACATTTGAAACAATTGTTTAGGTGCCAAAGAAGTGCATGGTTTATGGATTACCATGCAAGGCACAAAAGTGAAGATGGTGTTCATCGAATGCCTGCAGATGGTTCTGCATTTAGAAACATTGAAGAAAGATGATCAATTTTTAAAGAAGAAGCTCGTAATGTTAGGATTTCATTGGTAGCTAACGATGTCAATCCATTTGGTGAGCTTAGTTCTATTTACTCGGTGTGGCCTATTTTTGTTATAAACAATAACCTTCCTCATTAGATGTCAATAAAGAGGGAGTACACAATGTTGGAAATGATTGTTCTAGGTATTTTCTTACAAAATTGGTTTGAATGTTGTATTTCATTTTTCTTATTCGTTGCATAATTACTTATATATACAAGGTAGTAATTATGTGTACTTTCACCCAATTAGGTAAGTACCAAGTCAAAGAGATGAATGCATATATTGAGCCTCTTGTCGACGAGCTACTAAAGTTATGGGCTAGCATCACTATGTATGACATCTCTACACCAATAGGGAAAAGGAAATTTCAATTACATGGAATACTTACAAGGACAATTCATGATGACCCGGGGCTTACACATTTTTGTGGTATGTAACATACTGATGGAATTTAATAGTATTTAATTTTATGAAAATATGATGCATGCTTCTTAAATATCAATTCCTCATTATATAAATAATACTGACATTAATCCATATAATCTCGTAGGTATTCAAACAAAGCGTAAATGTGCATGTCTAGTTTGTGGTCATAGGATGAAATCATGTCGTTCAAGAATTCTATGAAATGATGTATTTGATGAGTATAGACACTTCCTCCCTAAGAACCATAGGTATTGAACTAAATAAAAACATATTTTTAATTCGAAAGAAGAGATTGGAATAAAACCACAAAGAATGACACCTCACCTATGGAAGTTGGAATATAATAGATTAAATCATCAAGGTAAGCATTTAGTCTATGTGTTTGCATATATATTAATGTTTTACTATTTTAATTTCTATCAAATTATGTTTATTGTATCTAACAATTATTGTTGTAATCTCATGAATTAATTTTCATAAATGTTATCAAGTCATTAATGGGCTTCCACAAGGAATGAAAAGTTACCATGTACAATTCAATAGGTTTCCCTACAATGAGCACCTACAAATAGATTATTTGTTTGAAACAATGCATGTTGGGAAGAATGTAACAAAAACACTGTGGAGAATTGTAGATGGAAGGAGTGACAAAGAAAAACTTGGCAAAATTTGTACTGACATTCAGGAAGTCAATTATGCACTACAAAATGTGATTGATTCAAATAGCAATGGTTACATCAAAATATTCTTCCATGGTTATTTACAGAGCGGGAAAGCGATGTTGTAAAAGTGGTCATTCATAAAATTAATTTTTCCACGAGATTTTCTTCAAACATAAATAATATCGTAACGAAGAAAGGTAAATTTGGTGGGGTGAAAACTCATGATTGGCATACCTTCATTAAGGTAATTATTTTGGATGTAGATTTCTATATTGGTAAGTATATGACTTTTTAGTATTATAATATGGTTTTATTTTCCTAAAAATTAATGATCCCTTTGTTGTTATAGTATGTTCTACCTCTATATATACTTGACAACTTTGAAAACCATGTAAAACAAGTTATATATGATCTTGGAAAATACATGAGGTAAGTATTACTGATTTATATGCAAAATTGTTGTTGCTCAACTTGTTGACATATGTTTTACTTTCAATGTATATAAGACATTGTTGTTGAAACCTATGATCTGATTTGTTATATCATGTGTAGGTGGTTTTCATCTAAATAAATCCATAAAGAAGATATAAAATATTGGAGGAGAGAAATTCCTTGGCTAATGTGTGAAATGCAAAAGTATCTACCTCCGACATTTTTCAATGCACAAGAACACTACCTCATACACCAAGTTGAGGAGATTGAAATGTGTGGACCTGTACACACAAGCTCAATGTAGATGGTGGAGAGGCACTTGAAGTCATTGAAGGCCTCCATTAGACAGAGAGAATGTCCAGAGGGATCTATGGTGGAGAGATATATGGTATATCAATACTTGGTGTATATTCATCAGTATCTTCCTAAATTAATAACAAAAATCATGATGGTGCCTCAAATTTGGGATCTTAATTCCATTAAGAAATTTGAAGGGGAGGTATTGGTCGAGAAAGGTAGAATTATGCAGGAGCATCGTCAACAAGCACACGTGGAGGTACAACTCAGTGCCACAACGCGCCTTTTGAATTATTTTGGAATCTTAAAAGCTGGCGTTTCCTGTCAATATTTTTGAATTGATTGAAAACTGAAGAAGATCAAATGCTTGGGAGATGAATGATCATGAGTGATATGGGAGTTTCACTCCTATACTTTAATGTAACGAAACTTAAGTAGTAGTTAGTTTTATTTTCTGGAAAAAGAGGTAGTCAGAGGGAACCCTAAGAGCCCTTTGGAATAAATAGAGGTGTTGTATGCCTGAATGAGGCTGTTGCAAATTAGTAGGAGATTGTTGTGATTTAGTTTTTGTTGAATGTTTAGTTATTGGTTTATCATAGTTGTATCCATTTACATTTTGAATGAATATAAAAGAGGAAACTTGATCCAAATGCATAGTGTTGCTACTGTTTATAGTTCTATGTTATTTTCTATTTTCATGAATGAATGAGTTATGTTGTTGAATGTGTGATGCAGTGAAGTATCGGGGTAAGTTTCAAATCATTTCTCTTCATTTAGTTCATGCAAGGTGTGCATATCATCTTCAAGGAGTGTTTTGACAGAGTCTGTTTCGACTCAAAAGTTCAGAAGAGATAGATTGAAACTTCCATTTGCAAGGAGTGCAAAGGGACTGCTGCAAGGTGTGCATAGTTGCCCGCAAGAAGCTAAGTCTTGCATAAGAATTTGTTACAAGGAGTGCACAGATCCGAGTGTCGAAGTAAACCTCTGAGGAGTCAAAGGGTTCAAGAGATAAATCTCAAGAGAGATAGTGGAAAGAAATCTTCAAAGGGAATGAAGCCCTGAAGGTTTAACGAGTTAACGCTCGAGATCCCTTTCGGGAGGAAGCGAAATCATTCTAGACCGTCAGACCTAGGAGAATTTTCTTAGTGGTTAGTTGTTAGTTCCTTCAGAAGTTTGTGAATCAGAGGATTTGGAGAGTAGAAGGGTGAAAATCGCCGAAGGCCGATCTAGCGGAGAAGATTGTGGTCGTAGATCCAGATAAGGATACGTGTCAGTGTATCTCTCATTTCAGAGAAGAAACTATCCAGAAGGAAGGGGTAGTGAAACATCAAAGTTGTTGAAACCCAAAGAGTAGATCATCATTCGTTTCAGAGGAGAATCTATCTGGGAGGAGAACTTGTTCGACGTTTCGGCGTCGGAAGATACAAGGAGTTGTGTCATGTAAAAGACTAAGAAAAATCGACGAAGCCGAAAGGATTGATATGGATCGTATGTTTGATAGAATTCTATGGACCGTCGATCTGAGACTCAGCGAAGGTGCTTTTTAGCGATCCGAGGAGATTGTAGAAAAAAGGTGCTATAAGAAAATCGTTGAAACCTGAAGATAAAATCTGGCCGTCGATCGAGCCGCTTAGTGTTAAAAAAATCACAAAATTTATGTTAAGAGGTAAGAGGGATAGAAAAGTATCTAAGTCCCAAGTCTGAATGGACCACTATCGCTGGCTATGGGAGAAACGAGAACCATAGATCTTCCCTGGCGAGTTCGCGGTTTGAGGTTGGGATGCAATAAACATGGATTTTGTATTGGGACTACCAAGGAAACAAAGAGGATGTGATTCCATATTTATGGTGGTGGATAGATTTTCAAAGATGGCACACTTTATCCCATGCCAGAAGACTAGTGACACAACACATGTTGCAAATTTATTTTTCAAGGAATTTGTTCGACTTCATAGATTACCCAAAAGCATTGTCTCAGACATAGACACCAAATTTGTTGGTCATTTCTGGAGAACACTGTGGAAGAATTTGGGGACAGATTTGTCATTCATCTCATCTTATCACCCTCATACATATGGATAGACTGAGGTGGTGAACAAAATTTTGGGAAACTTATTGAGGATTCTGGTCGTTGAGTATCATATTCAGTGGGATCAAATTCCACCACAAGCCGAATTTGCATACTCTCCAAGGAATATCTACAACTCTCGTTTCTCCCACAACCAATGATAGTGATCTGTTCGGACTGGGGACTTCGGGACTTTTCTATCCCTCTTACCTCTTAACAAAAATTCTATGAGTTGTCGAACACTAAGCGGCTCGATCGACACCCATATTTTATCTTTGGGTTTCAGTGATTTTATTATAGCACCTTTTTTCTACAATCTCCTTAGATCGCCAAAAATCACCTTCGTTGAGTCTCAGATTGACGATACACAAACTTCGATCGAACGGACGATCCAAATCAATCCTTTCGACTTCAACGATTTTTGTTGGTCGTCTACATGACACAACTCCTTGTATCTTTCGATGTTGAAACGTCGAACAAGTTCTCCTCCTGATTTTCTTCTCCTCTGAAACGAACGATGGTCCACTCTTCGGGTTTTAATAACTTTGATGTTGTGCTACCCCTTCCTCCCGGATAGTTTCTTCTTTGAAACGAGCGATACACTGACATGTATCCTCCTCTAGATCTACGACCACAATCTTCTCTACTAGATCGACGATTTTCACCCTTCTACACTCCAAATCCTCCGATTCAAGAACTTTTGAAGGAACTCATGACTAACCACTGCACAAATTCTCCCAGATCTGACGGTTTGGAATGATTTTGCTTCCTCCCAAAGGGATCTTGAGCGTTAACTCGTTAAACCTTCAGGGCTTCATTCCCTTTAAAGATTTATTTCTGTTATCTCTCTCGAACCCTTTGACTCCTCATAGGGTTACTTCGACACTTAGTCGAACTTCGGATCTATGCACTCCTTGCAGTAGATTCTTATGCAAATATCATGTTTTACTAAGTCTAAATATCATGTTTTACTAAGTCTAAATATCAAGTTTTACTAAGTATAAATATCAAGTTTTACTAAGTCTAAATATCATGTTTATTCATTGACAAATATGCATTTTTACGTGTGGGGCATATTGCAGTTGAAACACCACAAGGATATGTGGTGCAATGGCCATAAATTTCACATTAAAAATTTGGATGATAAGAATAAAACCTTTGATTCGGGGGTAACTGTAGTCTTTCAGGTCACTAACATTTCCTCTAGAAGTGGCAGTCATCCAACAATATCTGAAAACATATATTATGGGTATTTGAATGATATAATCGAGTGTGACTTTAATTTTTTCAAGTTAGTTCTGTTCGAGGTCAAATGGTATAGGTTACATATGAATGAACATGATCCCAAAATAACTATTATTGAGCATGCCAATGGATTTAACATGGTTAATACAAGGACGTTTGACCCAGGTACATAAACATATGCTCTTCCAAGCCAATGTGAGCAAGTAGTTTATTTATAGGTTTGATGTAAAGTAGTTTTGTTGTACATTGTTAGATATGATCCAAAAGGAAGGCCTGTAAAGTATAATGTACTAGAAGAAGATGATATTGAAGAAGAATAATATGCATAGAAGCACGAGGTAGATGTACCATTAGATGAAGAATTCAAAGAAGTTGATCCATATGTAAATGAAAATATTCTCAACGATCATATTGACGATGCTATAATCGAAAATGACTTTGATGATGATGATGTTGATATGGCTAATCCTTTCATTGTCTATTATGAACTAGATGTAGACTTGAGTGAGGAATTAGATGATCAATGCTATTGCAGAAATGATGAAATGTAGGAGTTATGTGATCATTATATATTTTTTCATTCGTCGTCATCATCATCATCGTCGTCGTCGTCATTGTCATTGTGGTCATGGTCATCATCATCATCATCATCATCATTGTCATGGTCATTTTCATCATCATCATCGTCATGGTCATAATCATTGTCATCGTTTTCATCACCATCATCGTCATCTTCATCATCATCATTGTCATCATCATCATCGCATCATTATCGCCATCATCATGATCATGATCATGATCATTGTCATCATCATCATCATCATCGTCATCATCATCGACATCGACATCGTCATCATCATCATCGTCATCTTCGTAATTGTCATCTTCATTGTCATCATCATGGTCATTATCATCGTCGGCATCTTTATCATCGCAATCATCATCATCATCGACATTGACATCATCATCATCATGATCGTCATCGTCATCGTCATAATAATGGTAATCATCGTCCTCATCATTGTGATTGTCTCCATTGTCATCATCATGGTCATTATCATCATCATGGTCATCATCATCGTCATCATCATCATCATCATCATCATCGTCATCGTCATCATCATCGTCATCATCGTCACCAATGTCATCGTCATCATCATCATCGTCATTGTCATCATCATCATGGTCATGGTCATCATCATCATCCTCATCTTGATTATCATCATTGTCATCATCATCGTCATTTTCATCGTCATAGTCATCATCATTGTCATCATCATCATAATCATTGTCATCTTCATCATCATCATCATCATCATCATCATCGTTGTTGTCATCATCATCATCGTCCTCATTCTCATCGTCGTCATCAACATCATCATCGTAATTGTCATGATCATCATCATTTTCTTCATCATCGTCATTGTCATGGTCATCATCGTCGTTGTCATTGTAATTGTCATCATTTTCATCATCATCATCATGGTAATCATCATTGTCATCATCATCATCGTCGTCTTTATCGTCATCATCATCATCATATTCATCGTCATCGTCATCGTCATCATCATCATCATCACCATCATCCTCATCATCATCATCATCATCATCGTCATCCTCATTGTCGTCGTCGTCATCATCATCATCATCATCATCTTCATTGTCATTGTCATCGTCACCATCATCGTCATTGCCCTCGTCATGGTCATCATTGTTGTCGTCATTGTTATTTTCATATTCATCATCATCATCATCATCATTAGAATTGTCATTTGCATTGTCATGATCATCATCGTCATTGTCATGATCATTGTCATCATTTTCGTTCTCATCATCGTCGTCACCACCATAATCAACAATATTTTCCACTCATATTGTCCACTCATTCCTTGTATGTTTCAACCCTAACACCTTAAGGGAGGTTCCAACATAGCTAGGGTAAGCGAGGAATCATCCCCCGTGAGGGTGCTAGTTCTATTTGTTATGCATATTTCATTATTGCAGATCTAGTGTTTATTGGTTATATCTAGTGTGCAAGTCATTTTGGACATGGATCACTATTAGAGGACTATCAAAGTTATATACTTCAGTGCAAAGAGATTCATCATCTACAACAAGAAGTTCCAAGTGAGTTATTTTCCTTCTTCCATTTCCATTTATAGCATTATGTTGTAACCATGTTAGGAAAATGTTGTGCTTCCTCTTAACATTGTTGCAATATATTTGAGGCTATGATCTACAAATACAAATACATTCCATCTTCTTGTATCTTGTTCTAGCATGAATGTTGGATTGATGAATACCAAATGGGTTGACCCTTAAATTTGACTTTGGAGGCCTAAATCCCATTGATACCAAGCCCTAGACATCGAATTTGTGTTGACGGGAAAATTTGACATGCCATCAACTGGAAGAATAGATCTGGTCCGGGGTTGTCTAAATAACCCAAGTTGTTTGGTGTAACCTATTCTGATGGGTTTAATGGCTCAGTTAGCCAATTAAGGTCTTAAAAATAATAAAATAAACAAACTAATCTAAAGCTATGATTCTAACAATTTATATAGTAATTACAAGTGTTCAAATAGAAACGTGAATATACAAATGATTATAAACAATCTATATATAGTTTGCAAGGTTTACTTGAAATCTTGCGAAATAAATGTTCATAATAGTGTTTCTAACTAAGATAAAGAAAGAACATAAATATTTTTGTTTTCTTTTCGAATGTTTAAATATTTTAAACTAATAAATACTAAGCAAATACAATTGAAACAACGATACATAAAAAGTCAAAGCTAATTTATGCAATCATCGTTTCATTGATAAATAATTTAACTAAATAACACACAGACTAATATGTAGTTGATCAGCGAAACTGGTATTATCTTTTTGTGTTGTTTGAGCTCCTTCCTGTCCTTCTTGTGAGGGAAACCCGTGACAAAACAATACTAGTACTTCCAAAATAAATTCAAAGAAGTGTTTGATGTGTTGGAGTGAGAATATAACAACAGAATGATGACTGATTAAAAATCGTGTGATCTTATGATAATCAATAACTAAGAACGAGAGAAAACTCAATTCTGAGTATTGATTTTATCCATCATTTAAAATTAAGAATAAATTCAATAATAATCAAATGACAAATTGATCACACATACAAAATGGAATAACAAATTATGGACAACATCGAAATACTTAACAATATGAAAAACCATATGATGAAAAAGCTAAAGTTGCATCAAACATAATAATATCTCATAAGACTAAGCCAATAAAAGAACATAATGGAATAAGTATCACACAGGTCTAAAGCCAATGGTGAATAGCTTTTCCATATCATTTCCCAAAATCACATGTCCATACTGTGGTCCAAAAACATTTTTTTGGATAATAGACTCTTAAATATTGAAAAAATGAATACATAAATGATAGCAATTAACCATGTATTTTTTTTTTTTTGTAAATAAGAGGTGTATAAGTATATTAAGAGCCTTCAAAATCTGAAGCAGAGTAGCAGAGTACATAACTGTCTAGGCTGCACTTACTGGACTACCCCAACCATGGGGAAACCAGTCCAGCCAGCCACGCCAAACCATTATTTAGACCAGACATAAGTTAAAAGAGTAATAATACTTTTTATCAGCTAAACCCTAGAGACTGGAGAGACTGACAGACACTAAAAGTTTAAACACCTGGCAGGTATCCGGGCCACGTGGCTTGAAGGTCTCCTGGCTAGGGCTCTTCCTCAATGTACGTCGGCTCATCGTCCCACTGCTTGCCACCTTCCTCGTTGCTCTCAGCTTCCTTGATGTCGTCCTCGCGCACGTCATTCTTCCGGCTTGGTTCAGCTGGACTCTGCATCTTGCACTGATCCCCACCTGTAGCAGCTCCGGGGTCCTCCATTGGGCCGGTTTTAGCAGAATCCGAAAGTAGAGCCTCTTGCAGGGAAGAGAGAATTGTAAGAAAGCTGGCCACCTTTGCATCCGTAGCCTGCAGACGATAATTTACATCCACTACCTCCTGTCGTAGTTCGAAAACTAGGTCATGTAGTGCAGAAAGGATTTCTTTGCAGTGTGTTCTATCAAAGGGCTCATGGAAGCGTGTTCCTTCCCGCTTAGGCTCACCATGAAAAGAGGTGTCGTCGCCCATGTTACCCAGAGGGTCACGAATTGGCATGGGGTTAGAGGGATATGCTAGGGGGTCTAGGGAGAGTCGTAGGATGGAAACTGGCGTGCGTGGAATTATAGCCATGGAGTTGAACTGCGGAGCTCGCAGAGAGACAGGAGGAGAATTAGGCTGCTGGTGTGGGGAGGAATCTATGGAGGTCGAATCAGGAGGTGTAATCGAGGGTCGTCGAGGCTTCCAGGGGGAGCCCCTCCTCGGTCTGCCTCTGGGTCTGGTCATTGGAAAATTGGTGCAACTGGTCAGGGAAATTAAGACCACTCGGTGGGGGAGTATGACAGGGTCTGCCTCTCGCCGATGGAGGAGAACATAAATGAGCCCGTGCTGTGAAGGGATGAGCCCTGCAGCCATCATATAGAAATGCGCCCCAAGCATAATGAACCAGGGCATGCGAATTCACGGCGAAGGGGAAAGGACTGTCGCATAAATGCGCCTTCGCTTCATATTAAAGACCATTTAAACTGCGGGTAGGGTGGTGGGCTGTGGCACAAGCCCATCACGTGGCGTCATGCCACAGTGCCCAGTACCTTCTCCCATCGCTTGCCACGCCGCACACTTTGACACCCCATCCGGGGGGCAATTAACCATGTATTGATAAAACAGACTAAAGCTAATTTAAATCAATGCATAATCAATTACTCAAAGAATATTAAGATATTATAATGAAATAAAAACCTTTTTACTCACAGAACAAAAGCCATTAAGCAACCTGGAATTCCATATTCTTCTTCGAAAATACTTGTCCATTCTCCCAAAGATTCCAGCCATCCATTACTCCATTTAAAAAAAAAAAAAAGTTTACAAAAGAAATAATATACAAAAGAGAAATGATAAAATCCTCCTCTCAAATTCTTGGATCTATGGCTCTGAACTTTCTCACATATTTATACAATGAATGCACAGTCTGGGCGTCATTAATAATTTCCGCTACCTGAAATTTGTCTCGTAAAGAGACACAAATATATCTCAAATAGTGCATTTTTTAGGGAAAATTTCCAAATGGAAGCTAAATGGGTGCATTTGGGAGATGGGTTTTCAACCGTTTCTTCAAATTCCTCACGGTTTGGCTGCTATCAGTCCTGCAAAATTGTGTGTATGTTCTTGACGCCTTTCCAAATTTTATATGTTGTTGCTCATAAATTTATTTGCAGCAATCCAATATTATTTTTGGATCAATCATCTTGAACGCATTTAGATAATAAAATCAAGCCATGATCAGATTAGTACCAAATAACTGATAATAGAAACCCGTGAAACAAAAAAAAACCCTAAATTAATCACCTAAAAATTGTGAATAAAACAAAATCTAAAACAATAAAATCAAAAAATGAATTTAAACTAACTATAAGTTCTAAACAAACATTGTTTATATTTTCCTTTCAAATATGATCTTAATTCTAGAAGCTTCAAGTTGATGGAGAGGAGAAAAATATTAATTTTG
>ML852017.1:17246-47898 GCA_009831015.1 Picea engelmannii
TGAGAACATTTTCAATAGATTCTACCCCCTTGCTTGTTCAAAATTTTTGGATGGATTCCTCTCATCCTGCGAACAAATTCTTCTCGCAATTGAGTGATAGGATTTGCAATTGATTCATCATTCACGATTGAATGTGAATGAATAAAAGGGACACAAGCATCATAGAGGAGATTTAGTACAAATGACATGTCATCAAGATTAAATTTATAGAGAACATGATGTATTTTAGTTGAAAAGTCTTCTGGAGATTAATTGCCATTGATTAGTAAAGTCTGAAAGTCTTCACATAATTGATTGTAATTATATTTTTCAAAAGAATCTAAAAATTCATCTACAAACTCAAACCAATCAATAATGGGATATGCTGGAAAAGACTCAAACCAATGTTTAATCTGACCCCTGAAAGTGAAAGCAAATAATCTGCATAAAACCTTTAAATCAGAAATGTCATGCTTGATGCATTTACACCAAAACTTGTTAAGATGGTCTTTTGCAGATACATCCTCCTCACCATCAAATGTGAGTTTGGAAAAGAGAGATACTGTCTCATTGGGAATATCAGGTAATGAGAAATGGAAATCATGTTCCAACACAGTGATTTGGGGAGCCATGAGAAATTAAATAAATTCAAAACAAATGTTGATTAAGGTTGGTTGTCATTGATGTCAACCCTTGAAGAAATATCTGCAACACAAAGGTTTGGGTAATGGACCCAATATTTTTTGATGTAAATATGACTCATTATTTTCTTGTCATGGTTGATAAGAAGTAAATATGGATGAACTCCAAAGTGGTCCCCTTATGGTGAAAGCCCTCACGGGAAGATGCTTTGCGGAGTAAGAGAACCCATGCTTAATTATGGAATAATGAGATGAAGGACAATTAATTTTTCAGGTAAAATATCTTAGATGGATAGTGCTTTTCATTCCATTTTCGGTGGTATGTGGAACGTCACATAACTCCTCACAGTTAGAGAGTTATGGCCATGAGAAGTTGGAGACCTTAGGTTTGGGTAATGGACCCAAGTTTGTTTGATGGATAAAGGTATGAGTTATGATATATTTTCAGATAATACTATTCTATATGGATATTAAAATTTCATTCCATTTATGGTGGTATGTGGAATGTCACATAACTCCTCACGGTTTGAGATTTATGGCCTTACGAAGTTGGAGGACCCTCATATGTCATCTAGAAGCCCCAAAAGGTCAAAGTAGTCAAAGTGGTTTAAGAGATTTTAAAAGGCAAATAATAAAGTGAAGTAATGAGTGTATTATAATTCAAAGTGAATACAAAATAAATTATTTCAATAATAAATTTAATGGAGAAATTAGAAGTGGGTTAACCCTAAAATAAGGAAAGTGGGGCCAAGTGACCTAGAAGATGTTTTTAAGGAAGCTACTTGGAGAGTATAAATAAGAGGCAAGAATCTCTCATTTTAATCACACTTGAGAATATTGAATATATATAGGTGTCTAAGGTAACCAAGGATATCTAAGCTGAAATTCTGAGGGAAGCTGAAGAAAAGAAGGTCGAAATGCAAGGAAGGATAAATTATTTTGATGGTGCTTTCTAAGGTATGTTATTTACAGGTCATCTCACCATTTTCGCTATAAAATTTTTTCTATAATGATTAAGACCATTAAATTTCTATTCCATTGAGAAAACATATCCAAGTATCTGTGATAAAAAATTAAGCTTGTGGGTCATTATATTTTTGGAGTTACACTCCGTGGAAAATAGGGCTTGTGGCTAGTCCTGAAACTAGTCAAAAACAAGTGTTTCGGGTAAAAACATCATAACTCCTTCATAAGATATCAAAATTTAGTGAAACCAAATGTGTTGGTTAGGGTACAGTATTTAGTATGTTTTGTAATAGTTTCAAATCAATTCAACAAATATTCTATGTGGGGCACGTTCTACAAGGTCGCTCTCTAGAATAAGCCAGAATTCAACAAGGTATGTCATTTTTGCTATAACTCCTTTTAGGAGAGGTTCCAAGTAGTGAAACCTGGAGGAATTTCACAAAACACATTGAAGACCATTGTGTACCATTTTCGGATCTTTATACATTACAGGTACAAAGTTATGATTACTTCAAGTTAGGGTTGTTGACTAATCCAAAACTAGGCATGTGAGACTAAAGAAAACTTTGATGAAAATGCTAGTCTCTTGTTGTTGAAGTTAAGGAAGGTTTGAAGGAATGTGATCATATACACTAGGTCTATTACAAAGCTACAAATAATATTTGGATGATGGAATTGATGAGGGCTTTTGGTTGAGGTACATGTTGAGTACATGGTTGAGACAAGTAGTTGATGAGTTGGCACATACATGGGGTGTATAGTTGATGATGTTGGTACATATTGATGAGTCATAGTTGATGAGTAGTTGACACATGATTGTTACATACTTGGTACATGGTTGGATGCACTTGTTTATGGTACAGGTTGATTACAGGTTATTTGGTACAGGTTGGTGCATGGTTGATGCACTTGTTTATGGTACATGTTGATTATAGGTTGAGGTACAGGTTGATGCATGGTTCAGATTTATTGGTACAGTCTTACCGTGGTATATCTCACCGTGACAGGTTGACAGTGGTTCCATCATTCTACTTCTACTTCAGGGTGGTAGGACAAGGCAAGGACAAGTGGTTGTAGCCACCTTTCGGTTGTAGCTAGAGAACATAGGGGGTTGTAGCCTCATTCTGGTTGTAGCCAGAGAATTGGGGAGTTAGAGCTTCCCTTAGGTTGTATCCTGAGAAACTAGGGGGTTGGAGCCTCATTCCAGTTGCAGCTAGAAAACAAAGGAAGTTGGTGCTTCAAATGAATGTAATTATTTAAGACATATAACAAAAAGAATTCTATGGTTTTCTCCCGATTTGGGTTTCCACGTAAAACATTGGTGTACTGCGTATGTGTATGTTTGTTCATTTGTTCATTGCTTATTTACTCTGCAGTTATTGGATGATAATGCTTCATTGATATAACACTTGGATTATATGGTTAAAAAGGATTAAATTTCTCTATTACTGATTCACCCCCCCTCTCAGTAATCCAACAATTGGTATCAGAGAAGGTTCCTTCAGAAATCAGTTTAACCATTGAAAGGTAGATCATGGAGAGTACCAACTCATATAAAAATGGAATAACACAGTTTGATGGACAAAAGTATGTTTTTTGGAGCATAAGGATGAGGACATATATACAAGCATAGGGATTTCAAGTTTGACAATCAATTGTAGATGGATACATAGCACCAACAGTTCCACCAACAAATGACAAAGCAATAAAACTCAGTGAGAATAATTCCAAAGACACAAATGCACTTTTGAATGGTCTCGGTGATACGGTATTCACCAAAGTTGCACATTGTAAATCTGCTAAAGAGATTTGGGACAAGCTTCAAAATATTTATGAAGGAGATACAAAAGTTAAAGAAGCAAAGCTTCAGACTTACAGAGGTCAGTTTGAACAACTAAAAATGAAGGAAGATGAAGATATCACAACCTACTTCTTACGAGTCGATGAAACAATGAATGCAATCATAGGATTGGGAGAAGAAATTGAAGAAACTGTAATTTTTCAAAAGATACTAAGATCTCTTCCTATGAGATTCAACCCTAAGATATCAAAACTAGAATAAATATAAGGCCTAGACTTAATAAGCATGGACGAACTGCATGGAATCTTCACAGCATATGAAATGAGAACTCAGCAGGAAAATCCAGATGTAAAAGAGCCAGCCTTCAAGGCATCCAAAAGATCAAAGCAAAAGAAAAAGGAACAAGAAGAATATAGCAGCAGCAGTGACGCCTCGAAAGATGATGAAGAAGTGGCCAACTTCATCAAAAGACTGAACAAGGGAACCAACAATAGGTATAGAGGTAAGATCCCTTTACTTTGTTTTAATTGTGATGGTATTGGTCATTTTTATAAAAAATGTCCTCATAAGAAAAAGAGAAATGATGAAGGTTATTCAAAAGCAAAACACACATATAAAGGCAAAAGAACTACAAAGAAAGTTTTCAAGAAAAGATTATACACCAAAGAAGACATATCATCATCAGATGAAGATGAAGTTAGTGACAATGAGACAGGAAGAGTTATATTCATGGCAGTAAAATACTCTGACAACGAAGACTCTGAAGAAGAATGTGAAGAAGCCAAAGAAGAATGTGAAGAAGTCAAAGAATAAATTGAAGAGGCATAAGTTGACTATCGATAAGAATTAATGTGTTCCATAGAAGTTATCAGAAGAGAAAAGAAGAAAAACAAGAAACTACAAGTAGAACTAGACAAGAAAAATGGCACTCGAGAACTAGAACAAATGATCACAAAATTGAAGTTTCAAATAGAAGAAGATAAAAGAATTGAAGAAGCACTCAAATAATTCTTAGAAGAAAATATCAAGATCATTGGAAACTTGGAAGCAGAGGTTGTCACACTAAGAAAGGATATTCAAAAGAAAAATATGCAGAATAGCTCAAAATTTCTAGATGACATTATCAACAATCAAAATCCTCATCTTGACAAGTCCGGACTTGGATACAATCAGACAGAAAAATGATCAAGATCCAAAACAACAGAGCAAGAAACAAATCCAAAGAGCTATGCAAAAACAATCAAAGAGGATAGGAAGATTATAGGGACACTCCTCCACCAAGAAGATTCAGATTTCAGAATCAATAACAGACAAATAGGCCTCAAGAAGAAGAAGGATTCACAAGAGCACCTCCTTTCAAAAGATCTTCAACTCCCAGGTATCAAACTGTATTTTTTGGTTTATGTTATGCATGTAATAAGTTTGACATAAAGCTGTGAATTGCAGAGCTAACAACAGGAACAGTAACAACTTTGAGAGTTATACACAAAGGGATTATTCAAGGAGACCTAGTGACACACAAAGAAGAAGTTACAACAGGTTTGAATCTTTGAGCACTGAAGTGGAATGTTACAATTGTAACAATTTTGGACACATGGCCAAGGATTGCAGAATGAAAGTCCCTCCTAAAGAACCTCAACAGAATAACAACAGTCACAGAAAAGAATCTCAGAAAACGTCATGGATAAGAAAGCAAGATCAGTATAACAATGAAGAATGCATAGTCGCTCTACAAGCTAAGCAGAAGAAAAATGGTTGGTATGTTGACAGTGGATGTTCAAAACACATGACAGGTGATAAAGACACATTTCTTACATTACAAAAAGAAAAAATGGATCAGTCTCCTTCGGAAATGATAATTCATCCAAAATCATTGGAGAAGGCATAGTCCGAATAAAGGGCACAAAATGTTCTACTGGTAGAAGATATGAAACATAATTTTCTAAGTGTGAGTCAAATGTGTGACCAAGGTCATAAACTTACTTTCGATTCATAAAAGTGTGAGATAAGAAAAGAAGGTTCAAGGAAATTGGTCGGTACAGCTACAAGAACTTCAAACAACATATATGTGTTAAGTGAAATTGGAAATGAAAAGTGTTTTCTAAGAAAGGAAGATGAAAGTTGGCTATGGCATAGAAGAATGGGTCGCATGCATTTTGATAACCTTTTCAAAGTCAACAACAGGAAGCAGTAAGAGAAATGCCCCAGATCACGAAACCAACCAACACTTTATGCAAGCATTGTCAACAAGGAAAGAAAACAAAGACCAGGTTCAAATCAAAGGAATATTCAACAACAAGACCATTGTAAATTGTGCACATTGATCTAGTTGGACCAACTACAACAAAGGGATTAAAAGGTGAAAAATACTTTATGTTATTAGTTGATGATTATACAAGAATGACTGCAGTTTGCTTTCTCAAGAACAAATCAGAAGCTTTTGAAAACTTCAAGATCTACAAGGAAATGGTTGAAAATGAGATGGATTCAAGAATCAGATGTTTGAGATCTGATAATGGAGGAGAGTTCACTTGAAAGGAATTTATGGACTATTGTAGTAGTCATGGAATAAAAAGACAATTCTCTATTGCTAGGACACCTCAACAGAATGGAGTTGTTGAAAGAACGAACATGACAGTACAAGAAATGGCTCGAACAGTGCTAATGGATTCCAAATTGATAGATATATTTTGGACACGGGCAATGCATACAACAATTCACATTTAAAACAGAGTAATTATTAGAAACAACACTGATAAAACTCCCTACGAGCTATGGAAAGGAAGACCACCAAATGTGAACCACTTCAGAGTTTTTGGAAGCAAATGCTACATCAAAAGAGAAGATGGCAGAATGTAAAAGTTTGACTCTCGTGTGGCCAAATGAATAATTGTTGGTTACTCAAGTACAAGGAAAGCATACAAATGTTACAATCTAAGATTGAACAAAGTTGTGAAAAGCATCAATGTAACAATTGATGAAACAGACAGACTAGAATCAAAGGAAGAAGAAAACAAATCAATGGAACAACTTTTCGAAGAAGAAGATGAAAAAGAAGTAGAAGAGGAAGATGAAGATGGAGAGAATCCGACAGAAGCAGAAGAGCAAGTTCAAAAAGTATCTCCAAAGACACCTAGAAAACGAGTACAGAAGAATCACCCTTTAGATTAGATTATTGGAAACACAGATGCAGGAGTTGAGGCTAGAAGAAAAATTCATTCACCAGAACAAACACACCTAGCACTCTTATCTACAATTGAACCAAACTGTTTTGAAGAAGCCAGCAAGGATGAATTTTGGAATAAGGCCATGGATGAAGAATTGGATCAAATAGAGAAAAATGACACTTGGGAATTGGTTCCAAGACCAAAGAATAAGAATGTGATTGGCACAAAATGGTTTTTCAGGAATAAATTGAATAAAGATGGACAGGTTACAAGGAACAAAGAATGATTTGTATGTAAAGGATATGCACAGATTGAAGAAATCGACTTTGAAGAGACATTTGCTTTAGTTGCCAGAATGGAAGTAATCTGTTTACTTTTATCTTATGCATGCTCCAAAAATGTTAAAGTATATCAAATGGACATAAAATCATCTTTTCTGAATGGGGAACTTGAAGAAGAAGTCTACATTAAACAACCAGAAGGATTTCAGTTGTCAGAGAACAAAGACTATGTATGTAAATTAAAGAAGGCATTGTATGGTCTAAAACAGGCTCCTAGAGCATGGTACTCCAGACTGGATAAGTATCTGCAATAAGCAGGGTTCAGAAAAGGAAGTGCAGACAACAACCTCTACATCAAGGTAAGTCAAGGTAATATTTTATTAATTGAAGTTTATGTTGATGATATTATTTTTGGTAGTAATGATGACAGGTTAAGCCAGAAATTTGCAAAAGACATGTAGAATGAATTTGAAATATCGTTACTTAGAGAACTATCCTTTTTTCTGGGACTTCAGATACGTCAAAGTAACCAAGGAATTTTTATTTCTTAAACCAAGTATATCAGATAAATGATAAAGAGGTTTGAAATGGAAGATTGCAAACCAGTTGTAAGTTGAGAAAAGATGATGATTCAAAGTCTACAGATTAGAGGCAATACAGGTCAATGATTGGCAGCCTACTATATGTGACAACATCCAGACCAGATGTAATGCAAGCAGTTGGACAGGTGGCACGATTTCAAGCAGCACCAAAGGAATCACATGTATTAGCAGTAAAGAGGATTCTCAGATATCTCAAAGGAACAAAAGAGTTTGGATTATGGTATCCAAAAGGAAAAGATCTATCACTTATTGCCTACATAGATGTAGATTGGGCAGGTTGTATTGATGACCGACGAAGCACCAGTGGAGCAATGTTCTACTTAGGTGAGTGTTTGGTATCATGGCTAAGTAATAAACAATCATCAGTATCTCTATCTACAGCCGAGGCAGGGTATATTGCAACAATAACATGTTGTACACAGGTTCTTTGGATGAAAAACACTTTGTCATATATACAGGTTAAGTATGCTGAGCCCATTCCAATATATTGTGATAATACAAGTGCCATCAGTATCTCAAAAAACTCGGTGATGTACTTCAAGAAGAATCACATTCCAATCAAGTATCACTATCTACAGGAACATGTTGCATAAAAGAACATCATAGTTGAGTATGTGGGCACAAAAGAACAAGTGGCATGCATCTTCACAAAACCACTTCCACGGGAAGCCTTTGAATATCTTCGCCAAAGACTTGGAATTATTTCTACTCCAAAATGAATGTTTTTTGAATGATTATCTTATATGTATTAGATGTACACGAGGAAGCACCATAAGAGGACAGTTTAGTCAGGGGGAGAAGCCCCAGATGGAAATATACATTTTCCATTGATGACAAAGGGGGAAAGATTTATCAGATGCAGAGGACAGAGGCATGGTTCGAGGGGGAGTAAATTTATCAGATGCAGAGGACAGAGGAAAATTTATCAGATACAGAGGATAGAGGCATGGTTCCAGGGGGAGCATGAGTGATATGATTTTAGTATTACATCAGAGTGTTTCCATCAATTCCAAAGGGGTATATTGTTGATTAAGGTTGGTTGTCATTGATGTCAACCCTTGAAGAAAGCCACACAGCACAAAGGTTTGGGTAATGTACCCAAGATTGTTTGATGTAAATATGACTCATTATTGTCTTGTCATGGTTGATAATAAGTAAAGATGGATGAACTCCCTAGTGGTCCCCTTATGGTGAAATCTCTCACGGGAAGATGCTTTGCGGAGTAAGAGAACCCATGATTAATTGTGGAATAATGAGATGAAGGATAATTAATTTGTTAGATAAACTATCATAGATGGATAGTTCTTGTGATTCCATTTCCGATGGTATGTGGAACGTCACATAACTCCTCACAGTTAGATATTTATGGCCATGAGAAGTTGGAGACCCCAGGTTTGGGTAATGGACCCAAGTTTGTTTGATAGATAACGATATGATTTATGATATATTTTCAGATAATAATATTCTATATGGAAAGAACATTTCATTCCATTTCTGGTGGTATGTGGAACATCACATAACTCCTCACGGTTTGAGAGTTATGGCCTTACGAAGTTGCAGGACCCTCATATGTCATCTAGAAGCCCCAAAAGGTCAAAGAAGTCAAAGTGGTTTAAGAGATTTTAAAATGTAAATAATAAAGGGAAGTAATGAGTGTATTATAATTCAAAGTGAATACAAAATAAATTATTTCAATAATAAATTTAATGGAGAAATTAGAAGTGGGTTAACCCTAAAATAAGGAAAGTGGGGCGAAGTGACCTAGAAGATGTTTTTAAGGAAGCTACTTGGAGAGTATAAATAAGAGGCAAGCATCTCTCATTTTAATCACACTTGAGAATATTGAATATATATAGGTGCCTGAGGTAACCAAGGATATATAATCCGGAATTCTGAGGGAAGGTGAAAAAAAGAAGGCCGAAATGCAAGGAAGGATACATTATTTTGATGGTGCTTTCTAAGGTATGTTATTTACAAGTCATCTCACCATTTTCGCTATAAATTTTTTTCTATAATTATTAAGACCATGAAATTGCTATTCCATTTAGAAATCATATCCAGGTATCTGTGGTAAAAAATTAATCTTGTGGGTCATTGTATTTTTGGAGTTACACTCCGTGGAAAATAAGGTTTGTGGCTAGTCCTGAAACTAGTCAAAAACAAGTGTTTCGGGTAAAAACGTCATAATTTCTTCATAACAAATCAAAATTCAGTGAATCCAAATGTTTTGGTTAGGGTATAGTCTTTAGTATTCTTTTTAACATTTTCAGATCAATTCAACAAATATTTCGTGCGGGGCATGCTCTACAAGGTCGCTCTATAGAATAAGCCAGAATTCAGCAAGGTATGCCATTTTTGCTATAACTCATTTTCTGAGAGGTTCCAAGTAGTGACACCTCAAGGAATTGCATAAAAAACACCGAAGAACATGGTGTATTAGATTCATATATTTATACATTACAGGTACAAAGTTATTATTACTTCAAGTTATGGTTGTTGACTAATTCAAAACTAGGCATGTGAGACTAAAGAAAAGTTTGATGAAAATGCTAGTTTCTTGTTGTTGAAGTTAAGGAAGGTTTGTAGGAATGTGATCATATACACTGGGTCTATTACAGAGCTACAAATCATATTTGGATGATGAAATTGATGAGGGCTATTGGTTGAGGTACATGTTGAGTACATGGTTGAGACAAGTAGTTGATGAGTTGGCACATACATGAGGTGTATAGTTGATGATGTTGGTACATATTGATGAGTCATATTTGATGAGTAGTTTACACATGATTGGTACATACTTGGTACATGGTTGGATGCAATTGTTTATGGTACAGGTTGATTACGGGTTATTTGGTACACGTTGGTGCATGGTTGATGCACTTGTTTATGGTACAGGTTGAGGTACAATTTGATGCATGGTTGATGCATGGTTCAGATTTATTGGTCCATGTTTACAGCGGTATATCTCACAGTGACAGGTTGACAGTGGTTCCATCATTCTACTTCTACTTCAAGGTGGCAGGACAGGGCAAGGATAGGTGGTTGTAGCCACCTTCCGGTTGTAGCCGGAGAACATAGGGGGTTGTAGCCTCCTTCTGGTTGTAGCCAGAGAATTGGGGAGTTGGAGCTTCCCTTAGGTTGTATCCTGAGAAACTAGGGGGTTGAAGCCTCCTTCCAGTTGCAGCTGGAAAACAATGGAAGTTGGTGCTTCCAATGAATGTAATTCTTCAAGACATATAAGAAAAAGCATTCAGTGGTTTTCTCCCAATTTGGGTTTCCACGTAAAACATGGGTGTACTGTGTATGTGTATGTTTGTTCATTTGTTCATTGCTTATTTACTCTGTAGTTATTGGATGATAATGCTTCATTAATATAACAATTGGATTATATGGTTAAAAAGGATTAAATTGTTCTATTACTGATTCACCCCCCCTCTCAGTAATCCAACAACAAAGACTCCTACAAGGTCAGCTTGTCAGTCTTGTATGCCTTCTAGTGCATTTCAATATGACACAAAAGAAGAATTTATAAATATGGAATTATGACAAGCTGAGGGGTAAAACATTTAATAATTAAAATTACCTCGGCCCTCCTTCTAGCGCCATTTGTTGACGGGAAAATTTGACATGCCGTCAACTAGAAGAATAGATTTGGTTCGGGGTTGTCTAACTAACCCAAGTCGTTTCGTGTAACCTATTCTGACGGGTTTAATGGCTCTGTTTGCCAATTAAGGTCCTAAAAATAATAAAAGAAACAAACTAATATAAAGCTATGATTCTA
Organism: Picea engelmannii; assembly: GCA_009831015.1. Lineage (NCBI taxonomy): Eukaryota > Viridiplantae > Streptophyta > Pinopsida > Pinales > Pinaceae > Picea > Picea engelmannii. The sequence continues at coordinate 28,465 of ML852017.1, forward strand.
ACAATTTGTATACTAATTACAAGTGTTCAAATAGAAACGTGAATATACAAATGATTATAAACAATCTATATACAGTTTGCAAGGTTTACTTGAAATCTTGTGAAATGAATGTTCGTAATAGTGTTTCTAACTAAGATAAAGAAAGAACATAAATATTTTTATTTTCTTTTCGAATGTTTAAAGATTTTAAACTAATAAATACTAAGCAAATACAATTGAAACAACGGTACATAAAAAGTCAAAGCTAATTTATGCAATCATCATTTCATTAATAAATAATTTAACTAAATAACACACAAACTAATCTGTAACTGATCAACAAAACTGGTATTATCTTTCTGTGTTGTCTGAGCTCCTTCTTGTCCTTCTTTTGAGGGAAACCTGTGACAAAACAATACTAGTACTTCCAGAATAAATTCAAAGAAGTGTTTGATGTGTTGGAGTGAGAATATAACAACATAATGATGACTGATTAAAAATCTTGTGATCTTATGATAATCAATAACTAAGAATGAGAGAAAACTCAATTCTGAGCATTGATTTTATCCATCATTTAACATTAAGAATAAATTCAATAATAATCAAATGACAAATTGATCACACATACAAAATGGAATAACAAATTATGGACAACATTAAAATACTTAACAATATGAAACACCATATTATGACAAAGCTAAAGCTGCATCAAACATAATAATATCCCATAAGACTGAGCCAATAAAAGAACATAATGGAATAAGCATCACATAGGTCTAAATCCAATGGTGAATAACTTTCTCATATCATTTCCCAAAATCATATGTCCATACTGTGGTCCAAAAGGAATTTTTTGGATAATGGACTCTTAACGATTGAAAAAATTAATACATAAATGATAGCAATTAGCCATGTATTGATAAAGCAGACTAAAGCTAATTTAAATCAATGCATAATCAATTACTCAAAGAATATGAAGATATTATAATGAAAGAAAAGTCATTTTACTCACAAAACAAAAGCCATTAAGCAACCTGGAATTCCATATTCTTCTTTGAAAATACTTGTCCATTCTCCCAAAGGTTCCAGCGATCCGTTACTCCATTTAGAAAAAAAAAAAAAAGTTTACAAAAAAAATAATATACAAAAGAGAAAGGATAAAAATCCTCCTCTCAAATTCTTGGATTTATGGCTCTGAACTTTCTCATATATTTGTACAATGAATGAACAATCTGGGCATCACTAATAATTTTCGCTACCTGAAATTTGCCTCATAAAGAGACATCAATATCTCTCAAATATTGCATTTTTTTGGAAAAATTTCCTTGTGAAGTTAAATGGGTCCATTTGGGAGATGGGTTTTCAACCGTTTCTTCAAATTCCTCACGGTTTGGCTGCAATCAGTCCTGCAAAATCGTGTGTATGTTCTTGACGTCTTTCCAAATTTTATCTGTTGTTGCTCATAAATTTATTTGCAGCAATCCAATATTATTTTTGGATCAATCATCTTAAATGTATCTAGATAATAAAATCAAGCCATGATCAGATCCGTACCAAATAATTGATAATAAAAACCTGTGAAACAAAAAAAAAAACCTAAATTAATAACCTAAAAATTATGAATAAAACAAAATCTAAAACAATAAAATCAAAAAATGAATTTAAACTAACTATAAGTTCTAAACAAACATTGTTTATATTTTCCTTTCAAACATGATCTTAATTCTAGAAGCTTCAAGTTGATGGAGAGGAGAAAAATATTAATTTTGTTTTTTCACAAAATCAAACAAATGATAGATAATTCTTTTTATTATTATTGTTTTTTATTTTGAAATGAGATGCAAAATGAAAAAATAATTTAATTAATTAATATCGCCAAATGATTTTATGGAAATGAGAAACCAACCAAAATATTATTTGATGAACTATTGAACCCATTATTCAAAATAGTCAAACTTGCTAATGAGCAAAAGAAATAACACATAATCATAATTTAAACGAAAGCAAACAGTTGATAAAAATTAACGTTTTTGTTTAAATTGAGATTTCTATGCTCGTTTCTAAATTTTGACATATACTCTTGTAATGAATGTCTCATACTATAGTGAATGTCTTAAGTTTGTCTCAAAGAAGGCCAAGGTATGGAACTATTTGAAAAGGTTGATTCTGTAGCTCATTATAATTATCAAGATTCTAATGGGGGCCCTTTAAATTTTGTAAAAATTTAGGGGGAGTTGTTGGGACCCAATAAGTTGATAATAGGATTTAGACATGACTAGGACAAGTTAGTGACCAAAAATTTGGAATTACAACTTTGACTTTAGGACACAATATGACCACAAAATACCCTAGGTAATGATGAACTTCAACCTTTCTTAGACTCAATACTAAACCAATTCACTTATTGAAGGGACAAACTAGAAGACCCAAATGTTACACATGAGTTAAAAAACCAAAAAGAAACTCATAACACAACTCAAGAATTTGAAAAACATTCTAGACCAATACTATTTCTCAATCACAAGTGATTGTGCTTATTAAAGACTTTCTATCCTAACCTAAATAGGACAATAATTGCAAAGTGGAATCAAACTTCCAATGCAACCATTCAATGGTAATGCTAAAAACATATGTATTCTTATATGCTTGATTAGAAGTTATAACATATAGATTGACAATTTCATCCAAAAGTAAGCTAGTCTTTTAGTGATCTTGTTGTTGCAAATCATGAGTGGAATCATGCATTTCTCATCTTTGAATAATAGTGTTGATATTTGACACATTTGTAGATTTGCATTCTTGAGCACTGATTGAGTCTAAATATTCAATAGGATCATAAATCTTAGTGAACCATCAACTAGCATATTCTTTGACACAAGAAATTTCTTCCATAGTTAATTAAGCCTTCCTAGGCAACACAAGTTTTCAATAGTTGATGGTTTTATCTAATAACCATTCACCATTGGGTCATTAATGATTAGGTTTTTTCCTCCAAAAGCCTATGATCCTTCATCACACTTTGATTCAAATTTTCAACATGTATGCTATTAATGTAATTCAATGGAAGTAATTGATATTTACTATGTTCTTTCACTCAATTTTTCTCTTTTAATGTTCATAATGCTCATTGATTAAGTTGTCGAGTTGAATATTCATATGTTTCATGGTTTTCATACAAATTTATTTGTTCACACATAAAATGAAAAACATATATAAAACAAATTAAAGTTGTTCTAAACCCATATAAACTAAACCCAATATTATATATATATATATTCTCTTTCATTTTTTTCAAAGAAAAAAATAGCCTTTTTATTCCATTAAGAACACCTTCTTTGATTGTTCATGGGACAATAAAAAGTATAAGTACCAATGTGCATCATATTCATCAAGTTCCAAATTACCCATAGTCATAAAAATAAAATAAAAGGTCGAGTCCCATACAAATAGCCCAAAAGGAAAACTATTGGAGTTCTACTAATAATCCTGTGATTTAAAGTTCATTTACTAATACATTTTATAGATCAAATATATAATAAAATAAAATAAACATAAGTTATTAAAAACATCAACTAAAAAATACTTAATCAAAACATAAATAATAAATNTATATTGAATGACAATTCTTTTCACATATTAATATACAAATGTAATCATATAACCAAAGGAAAGAACATGTTTCTTTTAAAGTGTTAGATATCCCTCCAATTATTTTTTATCATTTCAACACTTCGAAAAGAGGTGGATAGGTTTTTCAGCTTCTAATCTCTCGAATTTTATCGGCTCCAACTTCCCGAAGGTTATTGGCTCATATTCACGGTCTCACGTGCAACTTCTCTTGGAAACCCCTGCAAGTTCTTGAGCCTATTGATTATGGACTAGAGCGATAAACTCAAGCCTATCGGTTGAAGGGGTACCCTTCGGCTCTACTGGTGTATGGATCGATCCCTCTTATCAGTCCCTAGAAGCCACTCAAATTGCCATGCATTTACTCTTTACGACCAACAAAAATGAGGATGGATATTTCCTCCCAAGTCAATATTTTTTTCCATTGCCATCCAAGTGTATAAAATATATTTTAATGGGGCTTTGGCCTTCTAGATATAGGCACACCAAGAATTTTTTATGGGATGGTAAGTGTCAATGAATATCCTCCTATACACCAATTGCATAATTTAGTTACCCTCCAATTAGTTAGGACCCCATTTCAAAGATTTCTCTTCCTCTGATAAACAAGTTCCAGTTTTGAGTAGTTTCATCCTTAAAATCTCTAAAGAAATTTTGAGTTATGATACGATATCCACTTTAGTGTCTCATTTCCACCTAGACATGTCAATTGCATAATTTAGTTACCATCCAATTAGTTAGGACCCCATTTCAAAGATTTCTCTTCCTCATATAAACAAGTTCCAGTTTTGAGTAGTTTCATCCTTAAAATCTCTAAAGAAATTTTGATTTATGATATAATATCCACTTTAGTGTCTCATTTCCACCTAGACATGTATGGATTATTTGGAGATCTAGAAAATATATTTTCCAATGTATATTCCCATGAATTCTAAATGTAAAAGTGGCTCCTCATTGATTTGAAATTCCTGATATAAACTACTCCAAGAATCCCCTCACAACAATATGGATTTACCAATTTTAGTGAATCAAGTCAAATACCTTCCAATAAATGGATATGCATTTATCATATCTTTCTATAAAATTGATTTTCCTTGAACCAACTTTCGAGAACTTTTAATCCACTTTAGAAGGGAAAGGGACTTTTTTTTTGAATGATCTCTTTCCAAAGTATAGAAGAGGAAATGAAGTGTCATAGAGGTTTTACAGCCAATTCTTGGGTGAAAGAGATGTATCATTTAACCCCTTACCCGTTGATATATGGATTTTCATTTTATAATAGGAATGACATTTTTTTTCCTCCTTCCTAAACAAAGAAATATTCTAGAGATATTTCCTATTTTATTTATAATGCTCTGAGAGATGATTGCCAATGAGCTCCAATATACAATAATGGCCTTCAGGACACTTTTTATCATCTGTCACTGCCCAAGGACAATCATTGGTGAAATCACAAGGATATCCTTTTCTCAATATTTTCCACCAGCGATATCTAATCTCTTCTCAATTAATCATTTTATTTAGTGAAAACCCCAACTATTTGAATTTTTCATTAAGATTGTGAATATCAAATGCTAGAATTATACTTATAGCCAATATCCTAGCGGGAGGAATCTATTGAAAACATGCTCATGTTTTATGATTTATGAGTTATCAGTTATGAGGAATCTCCTATAGAGTTGTCAGTATTTATGATCATTCATGTTGTCAAACCTAATAGTTTCAAAATGGAGTCAATAACTCTAGATTCTTCGAAATAACCAACACCAACAATTAGTATAATATCAACAAATAAAATATGAAATATTATAATATCCTCAACAATATTTATCCCTTTGAGGTACCCTAGATCCCTTTCCTTAAGGAGATTGTTAATACTATCAACAAGTAGAAGGAAAAGTAGAGAGGACAAATGGAACCCTTACATAGAACCCTAGAGGGATTAAACAAAAAAAAGGATGGGCCATTAATGAGAACAACAAAGTTCATAGTAGGGTAGAATTTATCTACTCATGATATATTATGTGTTTGAATTTATTAATGGTTCGGGATGAGTCTGAGGTATGACTAGTTGAACCAATCAAATGTTGTAGAGAGGTTGATTTTTTGGAATATTGATTGGAGTATTTTATATTTCATGGTATGAAGGACTTCCTAGTCCATTCCTATGGGGTCATAAATTTGAATACCATTTAGAGAGCCCAACTCTTCACTAGAGATGTGTTTTTCTAAAAAGGGTTTCGAGTTTTCAACAATAACCTTATAAATAAATTTATAAAAAGAATTAGATAACGAGATTGGTCTAAAATCATTGAAGGAAGAAGGATCATAAACATTATGGATACAAGCAATGAAAGTTGGAGTTTTAGTACTTTAGTGTCCTTATAGATTACCTCGATTATGTTGGCCAACTATCTCGATCAAGTGATTTGTCAAATTTCATCTTGTTCGTGACCAGTAACCCTTCCTATTTGGATACTTGTTTTATTAAAACCAAGTCATCTTCCTCAAAAAAACATCAGATTGAAGCACCTTGAGATTGATATACGATCTCTTATGGTTTATTTCCCAAGGTATTTGTAGATTGTGATGAATTACTTGACAAATTCATCTGAAATACCTCTAAAATATCTTATCACCATACCATTATGATTATTGATTTTCCAAATAACATTAATTGATTTCATTTGAACTACATATCTATGGAGAAAAATAATGTTGGAATCCCCTTATGCAACCCACCTAACATAATTTTTTTGTCACCATTTTGCCTCCTCCCATGCCATAAGATAGTTTGTATCTTCTCTAGAAGTTCCCACTCCTCCAATGCCTTAACCTGGAAATATTGAAAACGGTTGCATAGCACTGTGTTCAAAGCTAGGATTAAAAATTTTCCAATTTACTTGTATAATGCATTGAAATACCTCATAAATGGACTAATTGGGGTTGTATTTTGAAGAATAAGGTGTCTTCAATCTCTCATATTAAAATTAATCACATCTCAAAAAAAACATTATGTTTTTATCTTTTCATTTTAGTTTATTAAATTTTATATTATGTTATGTATCTCATTCATACTAAAATGTGTGATGCATTATTCTTGACATAAAAATAAATGTGGCCTTAGGATGACACTTTTATTTGTTAATGTTTACAGTTGAGAATGATTAGATAATAAAATGTGCAAGTTAACAACTAAAATAGTTTACAAATTTGAATTATAAAAATTGAATAAAATAGTTTAAGAAATTGAATGAGATCAACCACCATGAACAACAACTAGAAACCACGATATGAGTCTTATTCAATGAGTCTTTGGAATCTAAGTTGAATATAGTCACCATTACGAGGTATTGGGAATCATGGATGTGTCTTGGGTCCTTAATCATAGTCAAGGGAGGTAAACAAGAGCCGTCATCCCTAAATCTTGCTTCTCAGGATCAAGTGCCATGGACAAGTCCTCAAGCCATCACATATCATTTCGACAGGGTCTCATACAACTCCAAAGGGGACATGGATGCCATGACTAGGTTAGTTGTGAACTGAGAATGGATATCAAGGTATAACCAAGTTCAAGGGAGGACAAAAAATGTTATGTTCCCTAAATGAAGCTTCTTAGTCTCAAGCACCATGAACAATACCTACAACCCATGAAGCTTCTTAGCCTATACCATTGAATGTGTCCTCTAACCACCACGGATATTCTTGTAGGGTATCGCTAGCCTACTATAGGTATGTATAAAGGATATTTGTCATCGTAGTTGGATATGGATTCCATTAGGAGTTTTTGTGCACTGAGGATGGTCATAAGGCCTTGATCATGGTCAATGAAGGAAAACAAACACCTAAGGATATTCTTGAACCTTCTTAGGCTTAAGAACCTTGAATGATTCCTCAAACCAACACATGATTCCTTTGTAGGGGTTCTTTACAAGCCTCCAAGTGATATATGGGAGCCATGAGTAGTTTTTGTGCACTAGAAATGGATCTTGATGACTATAAATGGTCAAGGGGGGGAAGAGGGACTTAATCCCTAATTGAACCTTCCCATCTCAATCACCATGAATAACACCTAGAAACCACAACATGATCCCTCACTAGGGATTGTTTGGCCCAGGAGTTATATATGGGTTTCATTAAGAGGTTTTGTGCTCCAACGATGGGTCTTAAGGAATTAACCATGGTTGTGGTAGAGAAACAATAGCCCTGGCTCGTTAACCATGGTTAGGGGAGGGAAACAACAACCTCAAAACATAGACATAGCTTCTCAATATTAAGTGACATCAACATGTCCTCAAACCAACACACAAGACCATGGATGGGTTGCATATCCTTAACCATTGTCAGGGAATGAAAAAAAAATCATTATGATCTTATTGAAGCTTCTCCAGCTCAAGAGCCTTAAACAAATCCCTAAACCAGCACACATGAACATTGTAGGCAAACTATATTCTACATTGTAGGAAAACATTGTAGGTAAAATATATTCTACATTGTAGGCACACTATATTCTACATCAAATGTTCAAACCCAACAATTGATAATCACCCATTTCCCCATTCATTGCATATAGTAAAAGAAATAAAAAAGATGCATGGTGCTTTGTTCTTACCATTTCCATTGACATTTCAATCATATCGTCGCTAACTATGTTTTCTCATTCGATGGAGTGTAGGTACAACCAAATAGGTACCTATTATACCTATCATCCTCGAGTTAGGAAATTTTTGGAGGGAGGGGGGGAAGTGTTACGACGTCCAACACCTCTAACAAAGCAAGGTCAACTAGAAGTGAAAAGGTCAGAAGAAAATTGTGTAGGTGCATAAAATTATTTCTTGCTAAAGGAGGTTCATGTTCATATGACAATGAGAGAATAGTTGACGTTGAGGTTCCTTTGAGTTACAAACATCTACTAATACCATGGGTACCCAATGAACTTCCTTAGTTGGACACTGAATTATGTGTCAATGAGAGGATTTATCGCATTTCTCCATCATCCATACATGGTCTGGTCCTATTCTCCATGGATGGCATAAAGGTGAAAGATGGAGGACTTGTTGAGTTGATGGAGTATTTCGGACCATGCTACAACTATGGATATTTGGTGAGGCTTGTTTGATATATGCCAAGTATGTGGAGATATGCAGTCGCTACAAATTACATATAGCTAAAAGGCAATGATCACAATAAAAGAGTGAAATTATATTGATGGAAGGCTAAAGGCGTTAGGAAATATTGTAGGTCTTATTAACATTACAAGACTAGGGACAACAAGAAAGAAACCCAATTGTATATTTGAGGGGCATGAAGGAAATCAAATATTTGTATGTGCAATGAAAATTATAGTTGTAGGGAAAGAGTTGTTTATTGATTATGATTTGAATCAAATCGATGGAAGCATTGTTATTATGGGGGTAAACACGTTCTACCAGTATACCAAACCTATAATTAATGTTTTCCTTTTTATATCTAAAACATGAATTTTAATAGCTCATGCTTCATAAATTATTTTCTTATAACATTCTAAATTGTCATGCATCTTATAATGTGGCAAGGTGATTGTGAGAAGGCACCAGCTAGCTCGGAGTAGGTATAATAGTGATTTTCATATCAATTATGTCTTACAATAATTTAATTAACATGTTTATTTTTTTATGATGTAGATGAGCAGATCGTCCAAGTACGATGATCTATGGAATGAAATATGTTATTCTGTCAACCCGGTGGAAACAATTAGAAAGGCCTTGAAAAAAGTAAATTTGGAATACATTGAATTAGATAGGTCTAATCCACTTACAGAGGAGGGAAAAAAGGGATGGAAATTTTAATATAGGATATAGAACAATATGGGGTAAGCGCAATTTAAAAAAAAAATACTAGATTTCAAACATGTATTGATTTATGAATTTTTTGTTTGTTACCGTTATATGAGCATTAATACTCTAACATTTTCTTTCTATAGGAAATTTTACATTCATTGATTGGGGAACAACCTGGTCATGAGGACGCTACTGGTGGCCATGATGCACAAACCCTACAATGTCCTAACACAAGCCAAATACCTATGAGGCTATTTTCCTCTATGTTTGTGGCTCAGAGGACTGAAACTCTTGGGGCCCATGAGACACCCCCACCACACACACTATATTGCTCTCATGAGGGTCTACAAGGTGAATCTCATGAGGATATTGGTTATGCACATCTAAATCAACATTTTATCATGGGGTAACACGTGTTAAAATATCATAAACACTCTCCATCAAATTATTGGTGGACGAAAACTTGGTTCCCTTGAAGATACAACAAATCCCAAGTATTTTTGAATATGTTAAATAGTTCCTACCATTTTATTGAAACCTACATATTTCATATTATTTTAATATAATTATCATATCTTATAGGACCTTACACGACAAGGCTCTATAGATATTTGGGCCCACCATTCACACATGGTGGAATGCCCAAAATAAATATTTGAAAAATAATCTTATATAACATATGGTTGGCTTGTTTGGTGAAATATTCAACAAGTCTGAAACCACCACGAGGGTCGATACATATTTTAAATATGTCAGATATCAATATAGGGTTCAATTGAAAAAAAACCCTAAGTATGATCATCATCTGGCCATTCCTGAGAGGGAATGGAAGAATATACAGGAGAAAGACAAGGAGAGTGCATTGAGAAGAGAAGGGAAGACACCACCTGGCCCTAAAAGGTAATATATGATATTTTGAATTGAATATTTTGAATTGCTTTTAGTTCTACAGAAAAAATCGTGATATCTTATAACATGCTTGAAACTTTTTGTAGGATCCCAAACACATCAAAAGCAACAAAGGAAAGATTAGATAAGCATGAACAATACAAAATTGGCCAAGCTGGTTACTTGAGATTAAAAGCTAGAATTGTAAGTACCATATATTGTATTCATATTATACAATATATCATCTTGCAAATTTTATCTAATTGCAGCTAGTAAGCAAAAATCCATATTTTGTGTCATGCAATGCAGGGGGATAAATTCAACAGTGTCACCACAAAAGAAGACTTGATGCTCGGCTTCAATTCCGTCTTTGAAGTTGTGGTGGAAAATTGACAAAGGATGGGATCATAGACACAATCTGACCCTTCAAATGAGTTGGTAAATAAAATGAGAGGATTGGAGTTGTTTATTACTTTTCCAATATATTGACAATTGTTTTTACCCATCAATTAATTGTGTCTCTATTTCTTTTAAGAAGGAAAGCAACACTGGTTCATTTGACGGTGGTGGAAAACAACACCATGATACTCGTGGTTCATAAACCCATGATCACGGTATGCCTGTCTTTAAAATAAAATGTATAATATGACGATTATTAATATTCCCCTTAGATGGTCGTGTACTTATAAATTTTCATGTTTCAATAACAGAGCGTGTAGATGAGGGTGCTCAGAGAGGAGAGGAACCAATGTCAATCCAACCAATGGCCATGTCCACTACTCCTCCAGGTAAAAAACATAGTAATGATATTCATACTAACGAAACACTGCTATGAATAATAACTAACCATGTCCCTTTAATGCTTTTTATTGTTGTAGTGGATGCCCCTGTATTGCATCGGCATCCATGTCCTACTACTAGAATTAGTAGAATGCTTGAGATGATTGGCCATCATCTTCCAGTAGTAGAGAAAGACCCAGTAGTTGAAGGTCGGGATCGAGACGATCCAGATGATGATACACTCATGAATTTTATCAAAAATAGGAAACAAAAAAAGATGTGATTGTACATATTTTCAGGACAAATTTTACAATTTTTTAAATTATTGATTGTACAATTTTTTGGCTTGCTAGTTGTGTGTGGACCTTATATGTTTTGTATGCATGTAAATTCTTGATGTCGTTTACCTTTAATTCTTGTTTTTCTACTTGTTATGCATGATTTGGTATGGGGAATTGAGAGTGATGTGAGGGGGGGGGGGGAACCAAATGATCTTCCACATTCATGTGGTTGGTCTTGTTTAGTAGAGAATAAATTATTCTCGAAACCAAGAGGAGCTCATTCATGAGGTATTCCCCTTTAGTATTTCTAGAGCATCATACATCTTTAAGTATTATTCAGTCATATAAATTTTAATTCTCTTTTTCAAATACAAGCTCATTGATGTATATTTAGTATTCATTCATTTAACTTATTGTTGTATTTGACAAATGAAGTTCTGAAGGGCGATCACCTCCATGATCCAGTATTAATCCTTCAGTTTAATTTTTGTTTTCTAGTTTTTTTAATCATGAATTAGGATTGTTTGAAGGCACCTCCCTAGATCAATCCTTTCTCTATTCCCTCATTATATAATGCAAGTTAAACAAGCACCATCACTTCCTTTCACAATGCAACTCTAACCTTGACCCTACCCTTATCCCTTCTCAAAATACTTTTCCTTCTTACCATCCTACACATCCTTCTAGCCCCAATGATGTTGTCTCTACCTCCTCTCACCCACTCCCCCCTCCCCACCAACTAGTGCCACTATCATAAAACCATAAAACCACACTACTATAGACTATAGGTTCTTACAACAACAACCCCCCTCTAATGCTTTATATGCAAAATAGCATGCCCTTGATTGTTATGATTCATCCCCATTTCATGACCCTTATTTTCAACTAAAAAGTGTCTCCCTTACCAACCCTACTAATGCAAACCCTTCCTTACTCTGAATGACTAAGGAAAATTCTTTACACTCTCCAAATCTCTTTTTTACTCATAATTTCCAAGTGAAAGACGAATTTTCCATTATCATCCTCGACAATGAAAACATAGGAATCTCATATCCCAAGAATTTGTAGCTCATATTTAGTTCTCTAACACACCACACCCCTCTCCTTATCACCTCAATTGGGTACAACAAGATGACGATTTCCTTCTGGTTAAAAAATGCTATGTAGTGACACTTAACATAAGGCATTTTTGAGACATCATCAAATGTGATGTCTTCCCCCTTGACTATTTTTATTTACTCATAGGAATTCCATATCAACATCACCATAATTCATCATATGATGTTTTCTATAACACATATAAGCTCTTTAATGATAGAAAAACATATTAACTCACCTTTGTTATAATGCATCTCCCTTGTAAGGTTATATTCCAACTAGTGAACTTGCATAAATGTCTCTCTCTATTGTACCTTGCACCAAGTAGTCTTCTACATTTTCACTATCCTCCTGCAAGACCCTATGGAATATTCACCATCCTCCTACCCCTCATACCCCATCCATACCTCACTCTCTTACTTCTATTATAAACCACCATCATCCCCAATTCACCTTAACCATATTTTGTTTTCCTCTCTCACAACCTTGCCAAAGAAAGTACAACATCCCTTATTACCCAACACCCATGTTGTCATTTCCCTCTATATCCCTCCCTACACATCATGCCCTAATTCCCATAGTGCTCTCCATTATGATAGCACCTAGATCTCCAACATTCCTACTAGATCAGCCTGGATATTCAAATGCTCAATGTCCCATTCAAATGAAACCACGGTATCAAATTGTTGACCAAGACCTGGGTTCTTTTTCTCAAGAGAGATATGCCATACAACCCAACTCTTTTGTAGCCATATGCATAACCCATATCATGCATGGTTAGCATCTACTTTCTCATGAGATTCCCAAGCTCCTGCAGAACACTACTAAACTTCACAAATAGAGGTTCATTCCAAACTTTCTCCTCATTAGCATACATTACATCATGATTTACCTCTCCTAATGATTCAACACAATAGATATATAGGTAGAAATACAAGTTCTTTTCCCCATATCTCTATATAAACAACAATGCCACATTATCTTATGTGTTAGAGTTCTCTTTCTCCTTCCACTCTACATCCTTTGTCTTGATTAATGTCCATGCTCAAGTTTAGTCTACAACAATTCACATGTCCATTCTACAGTAGCTTACAAGGAATTATCCTTGGAACTGAATTGTATCTTCAATCCTTGAGTGGTTCATAGTACATATGGCACATGATGTCTATTAATGGAGATAAATATTTTTCTTCCTGACATAAATTATACTTTCCCTATAAAACCTTCACATTTCTTTCAATATAGTGTTTAAGATAACCTTTAGCACACTAGTTTAAGCATCACACATGAGTGCATCTTCAAGTCGTACCTCTTTTAGATCCCACTACACTTCTTCTCTATGTTCTCAAATTCCCTGAGGGAACTCCTAGAATTTCACCCTTTGGAGACGCAACCTATGGTATAAGGATGCAGGGTTACGAGGATTATCTCTAGATACCAAGCATGGTGTCCACATTTTCTTCCTCTCCTAAAGGTATAAAATCAGTGCAACTCATACTTTTTTCACATAACACCCCAACATACTATTTAGGTATATTAATAAACATTAATCATTTCTTAAGTATACACAATAAACTAATGCAACCTTGAGTGTGCACCTTTATGCTTCAACTTCTCTCGTGTTTTCACCTCATATATAGGTTATGACATTGTACATCTCTATTTGCACAACTAGATATTTCTCCCCACATGCACATCATACTTTGTTTAGAAAAGCATCACAATTAACTCCCCTATAGGCCTTTTGTCGAACATTTATATATACATTTTTAAATTATTGATAGTCGTTGGACCCTCGATGAACCCGTTCATCGCTGGTTCGACTAACCTGACATCTTTCCTTCCCAGAAAAAATGTAAAAAATACAACGTTCTTGTCATTTGTTCGTCAAACGTTTATCGATTTTTCGTCACCCGTTTTTCATTGTTTCGCTAATAGTTTGTCAATGTTTCGTCGCATGTTTGTCATTGTTTCATAACATGTTTGTCAATGTTTCATTGAATTTTCAAATAACTTGTCCTTTTCTTCCGAGTCACAAAACATCAAAGATATAGTCACCTTGCCATTGTTTCGTCAAATTTTTTTCAATGTTTCTTCAAAGGTTTGCTACATGTTCATCACAGGTTTGCCAATTGTTCGTCAAACAATTGTCACTATTTCGTCGAGCTTTCAATGAACAAGAAATGACCAAGTGACGTGAGTGTACCAAAGTGATTGGGGCACATCGGTCGCTCTTATGATGAGGATGTTCATCGGTCTTACGACGATCACTTGAAGGTCATACTTGCAACGAAATGGATGTGACAAAAAAATGATTGTTTCCTTCGTCGTACTTGTGACAATGTGGTGACAAACATGCATCGGTAAATCGATGGGAAAAGGGCACAATGTACTAGTGCTTGATGATTTCCTTATTGTTTCCAATCAAAAACATATCATCAACATACAACACCACATAAATAAAATGATCTCCAACCAATCTAAAATACACACAGTGATCAACTTTGCTCCTTGTGAAACCAAATCCAAAAATATAAGTATCAAAATTTTGATGCCACCTCCTTGGGGATTTCTTTAAACCATACATGTACTTTTTTAGTTTGCAAACCAAATCTATCTTACCCTTCATGGAAAAACCTTCTAGTTGTTTCATGGATATTTCTTCTTCAAGATCCCCATTTAGGAATGTTGTCTTTACTCCCATATGTTCTACTTCAAGATCGAAAGTGGCATCAACAAACAAAATTAATATAATAGAAGCCAATTTAGCATTAGGAGAAAAAATGTCACCAAAATCAACTCCCTCTACCTAGGAATATCCCTTTATTACTAGGCGAGATTTATACTTATCTACTTTACCTTTTGCATTCAACTTCTTCTTAAACACCCATTTTCTACCAATGGGATTTCCTTTAGCCGACAACACAACTAGATCCCAAGCCTCATTTTTATCCAAGGTTTCCATTTCCTCAACCATGGATTTCTTCCATAGTTTACAATCATGCGAATCCCTTACCTCCCTAATATTTCTGGGATCATCATCAATACTAGATAAAGCAAAATTAGAGCAAAAATCAGGTGAAGTATACCTTTCTGGTTTCCTTCTTTCTCGAATCGATCTACTCAATATTGGAGTATGAGGTTTTTCTTATTTTGATTCATATTCTTATGTTGAGTCAGATTCTTCACCCTCCATTGAACTCAAACTCTATTGTCTCTGGTTTTTTTACCTTTGGTATGACTTCCTGTTTGGGAGCATCTTTAACCTCTCTAAAGAAAATATCCTGACTGTAAACAGTCTGCTTGGTTTTTGGGTTCCAAATTTTATATCCTTTTATACCATATTCTTTATAACCAATAAAGATAGGGTTTTCAAATTTATTATCTAACTTACTCCTATTTTCCTTTGGAACATGCAAATAATCGTCCCAACCAAACACTCTGATATGTTCAAGAGAGGGTTTCTTACCAATCCATGCCTCATGTGGAGTTTTGTCCACCAACACTGAAGAGGGTGATCTATTTACTGAAAAAATGTAGTACCTACTACCTCTGCCTAGAATTCATGTCCAAAACCATCACCACTAAGCATGCTCCTTTATTTTTCCATCAATGTCATGTCCATCCTTTCTAAAACCCCATTCCGTTGAGGTGTGTATGGAGTAGTCTCTTGCCTTGTTATACCGCACTTCTTATAGAATTCCTCAAATTCATTCCCACATAACTCTCTTCCATTATCTGTTGTCAACACCTTTATTATCCTTAAACTCTTTAGATTTACCAAATACATTAGATTTCTTTCATAGGAAATTAGTCCATGTATTTCTCGAGAAATTATCAATGAACAAAACATAGTACACAGATTTACCTAGTGATGGAATTGGAACAATTCCAAACAAATCATTATGTAATAACTCTAAGATTCCCTTTAGTCTTGTAGCTCCAAATGACAATATTACCCAATTTTTTTACCATATATGCAATGTTCACAGAAATCAAAATCTAGTGTACAACCAAACATACCTTCAACTAGACCTTTACCATGTAGTGTCAGTCTTTGATTCCAGTTTAATATGTCCCGGTCTTTGATGCCACAACATTTTATTTTCTCTGGAGACCGTAGAGGTTTGGTATTCTTCATTTCCACCCTCAGGAACAAAAAAAATGTTACACCCATTATTGAGAGTACTTCCCAACATCTTGTATAGAGTTCCATTATGAACTCCCCTCATCAACACCATTGATCCTTGAACCATTTTGTAGATTTCCTTTTCAAACACTATATGTACACCTACATCACTCATCTTACTTACAGAGATAAAGTTCCTAGCCAACTCTAGAATGTGTGAAACCCCATGGAGTGTTCTAATCCTTCCATCCTTGAGCCATAACTTGAATTTTCCTTATCCTATGATTAAGTTTGTTGAGTCGTTCCCTATGAAAAAAATTTACCTACATTATAGTTTTCATATTCACAAAACCACTCCCTATGGAGAGTCATATGAAAAGAATCACTTGAATCAATCAACCATACATCATGATCTGCATGTTCTCTTGAAGAATCCAAGTACACATCCCCTCCTTCCTATGAGAAGGTATTACCTTCTATGGAAGGAACATAATTAGATCCCTTCCCTCTATCAACCCTATCAGATCTACAATCACTCTTGAAATGCCTAGTTTTACCACATTTCCATCATTTCCTTAAGGATTTTCCTAGATATTTTAATCTACCTTTAGATTTAGATCTCCCACTCAAGGAATTTTTTTTATTTCTATCCATGGAACATCCTCTTACAGATAAGACACTTGTTCTTTGACTATCCATGGTTTTATTCTTCATTTATTTTGATAACAAGGATGAAACTGCATTATCAAACTTTAATGTGGTTGCATTACTCCCAATAGCTTCAACCAAACTATCCCATGAATTTGACAAAGAACACAATAAACTAATGCACTTATCTTGATCAGAAATTTTATAGTCAATAGAAAACAATTGACTTACCACAATATTGAAGGAATTTAGATTCTCTTTAATCGATTCATTTCTCTTTGTTTAACAAAAGATCCTCCATATTTATCTTCCAAATCTCAAACCTTTGCCCATTAAATTTCTCAATCTCGATTTTAAGACTTCTCACCATTTTCTTTCACCACAAGAATCACCACTACAAATCTCCCACAAAAACCAAGTTTATCAAAAACCCAAGATAATTGAACCCTTAGCAACAAAGGTGTTCTCCTAAAGCCAATAAATACTTTGATACAAAATGTAGGTTTTAAACCTTTACAGTATATCAATGCACATATAGATTCTTTATAAAACAGAAAGAAAATAATAGCAATCACACGTAGTATTCATAAATTTACCCTAGAAACCCTTAACCGAGAAAACCAACAAAATGTTTAGAGCCGCAACTCTCATATTTTAACATCACCGTTTTCAAATATATGTGTGTGTGTGTGTGTGATTTTGTGCCTTACAAAACATTAATCCATTGACATGTATTAGATTAAAACCTTAATTCATGTTGAACCTCTTTTGTGCTTCCCCCATTTTTTCTATTTTTCTTGTTTCTTTTCTTACCTCTTCTTTTCCATTTCTGTACTTTCCCTCTCCCCATTTATTTTTTCCCTACTTCTTCCCTTTATTGGTTTTGATAAGACTACCATACTTATCCATTTTTAATATATTTGCGGACTTTCGGACTTGCAGACCTTCACACTTGTATTATCTTCCATTTACCCACATATAAGTTCGTCTAACACTTAGATTATTTTTGCACCTCGGACTTTCAGACTTTCGGACTTGCATACCTGCAAACCTATGTGATGCACCTCCACTCTCTCCACTTTCCACCCAACATTTTCCAACACCTAGCCATTTCATACTTTCATACTTTCAGACTCGCGGACCTTCGGACTTGTGGACCTGCCTTTTCATACTAGTTGCCCACCTTGATTCTACGCCATTACTTGTCCCTTCACATTTTTCAATGTCACATTTATTGTTATCCTTACAGACCCAACTACTAAATTTATTGTTGAAGTGGTCGTTAATTAATGATGCTTATATTGAGGCTACTGGTATTTATTTTTAGTTAATTCTTTCTTAAAAAGAAATCTAAATCAAATTCATTTTACTATGCAAAGTAATATTTCAAGAAAAGTTGGCAAATCTTCGTGAAGAGAGTCATGAGAAAATATCCATGGAACATCCTCTTACATATAATACATTTGTGCTTTGACTATCCATTGTTTTATTCCTCATTTATTTTGATAACAAGGATGAAACCACATCATCAAACTTTAATGGGGTTTCATTACTCCCAATAGCTACAACCAAACTATCATATGAATATGACAAAGAACACAATAAACTAATGCACTTATCTTGATCAGAAATTTTAATGTCAATAGAAAACAACTGACTTACCAAAATATTGAAGGCATTTAGATTCTCTTTAATCGATTCTCCATCATTCATTCTCAAGAGGTATATATTTTTCCGAAGGAAAATTTTATTTACTAAGGAATTAGAATGATAGAAATCCCCTAACTTATCCCATAACACCTTGGATGTAGATTTTCCCAAGACATTTAGTATCACCGAATCTGAAAGAAACAACCAGATTATGCTCTTTGCCTTCCTATCCAAATTTGTCCAGTCTTCTGTCAACATACTCGTAGGTGTAGTACCAGGGTCCACAATGATCTATTTCTCTTTGTTTACCAAAATATCCTCCATCTTTAGCTTCCAAATCTCAAAGATTTTTCCCATTAAATTTATCAATCTCGATTTTAAGACTGCTCACCATTTTCTTTCACCATGGGAATCACCACTACAAATCTCCCACTAAAACCAGGTTTATCAAAAACCCAAGATAATCGAACCCTTAGCAACAAAGGTATTCTCCTAAAGCCAATAAATACTTTGATACCAAACGTGTTGATGATTG
>ML852018.1:0-10886 GCA_009831015.1 Picea engelmannii
GTTCAGGAGACAAAAGGTGTAGGCAACTTATATGGCAATTGAAAAAATTGAATTGGCTGCCAACTGGTGCAAGTTTGTGATATGATCATGGTACATTGCACTATTATTAAAGAAGGTGATTCTATTAGTATATTATCCTCAACTGCTTGGAAAGCTATTTATTCCCCTCAGCTTGTGTCGGTGACCCATTATCTGTGGGATTTTAATATAATATCTAGCGAACCTTTAGGATCCTTCCTCAGCTTCCCATCACCTTAGGAGGGAAAACTATCTACATTGATCTTATGGTAGTCCAAGGCACCTTGTACTTTAATTTTCTCCTTGGGAGGGACTATGTTTATGCTATGAATTTTTTTCATGTCCACACTCTTTCAAGTGATGCATTTTCCTCATAATGGAAACATTGAGACCTTTGACCAACTTTTGTTCATTGGTCATGATATGATTATCGAACATCTGACTCCTATGAATGTTACTTATATGCAGGTGTTATCCCCCCTGACACAAGTTAATTATGTGGTATCGTGTCCCATGCGTTCAATTTTTGATGAGAAGGATCCTCTCACTGAATGCTCAACTTATTTAGAATTAGATCTTCTAGTTGACATGGTGAACCCTTCAATGGGGGTTTTGGAGCCTTATATTGCTCTCATTAACCCTATTGAGTCCCTTGACATGTATTCCTTCCAAATCATTATTCTTCCTTATGACGAAGACCTCTTGGAAGCCATGGTAGAGGGTTTTGAGCATAGTTCTTTTCCTGTGTCAAGCTCATTAAAAAATGAAACATATGACTATGAGAATAGTTCTTTTCTTGTGTCAAGCTCGTTAAAAAATGAAAAAGATACACCAATGAGCATAGTTCGCTTTTTGTCTCAAGCTCGTTCAAAAATGAAATAGATACCCATGAGCATAGTTCATTGTTTGTGTCAAGATCGTTAAAAAATGAAATAGACCCCCCTCCAATTAAGTCGATTCTTCCACTAGATCTTGTATCTAAACCTTCATTTCATCTGCATGTGTCAGTTGATCCTCTTTCTTCCTCCCTCTTTGGTGAACCTATTCCTATTATATCTAGGAGTCATTTCAGGTGCAGAATAAGAGTCGGTGGATGAAACAAAGCTTGGGGGGCATGTCTCCACTCTCTGGACATCATGGTGGAGTTAAGCCGCTATCTTTTTCCGATCATGCTTGGGGAAAAGTACCAATCTCTATATATCTTGTTGGGAATAAAACACGCTAGTGGGTATCACCTGATCAAATTTTAATTTTCGGTTTCAAGATCATGTAAAAATGAACCCAACCCCGAGAATAGTTTCATTCTCAGTTTCAAGATCGTGTAAAAATGAAACCAACCCAAAACACAGTTTTATCCCATGTTTCAAGCTCATGTAAAAATGAAACCAACCCCGAGAACAATTTTATCCTTTGTTTTAAGCTCGTGTAAAAATGAAACCAACCCTGAGCTTAGTATTTGTTCTTTCTCGTGCTCATAAATTCATGAGATTAAGTTATTGAGTATATTTTTATCACTTTTTTGGGCTTGTAAAAACTATACAAAAAAAGGAACTCTTTGGAGTTTCCTTTAATCTCTTTTCAAACTCCCTAAACATGAAATGATTGTCAGGTGATCTTGTTTCCTTTCACACTCGTTAAAAGGATTTGAAAGTGGCATAGCCAAATCTTGAGATTCATTCACAAGATCGAATAAACCATGAAAACATAGGATAATGAAAAAATAACTCTCTTTTATTCCTTCTCCATCCTAACTATTACAATCGAAGTTCAACCCGTTATAACTACTATCTGGGATTTTCTAAAACTACTAATTTTAGAAAAAACAACTAAATTTAAAAAATTCTTGGATGACTCTAAAACTGACCACTAACTAAGAGATAACTAGCGTGACACTATTTGTCAACTTTATTGTCTGATTAGGCTCATAAACTAAGAGATAAATAATAATTGAAAAATTAAAAATTCTCGTAAAAACACTAAAACTCCAATTTGAGGCCTTATATGAAGGGATTTTCCCCTGAAAAAGTGTTGAAATGATGTCCAATCGAATAGTTTCGATTAGCACAGGAGTGAACTCTTTGAGATGAAACTCCCTGTAAAATTTCATCCCAAACGGATAACCAAGTCAAAATTTATGACCCTAGGAAAATCCCCAAAAAATCCCTGCATCAGAAAGGGTGTCTATTCAATGTAAGTTTAACCCTTTTTTGGACCGGATGGACTATGTTAGCACTCCGTAAACTTTCCCAGAGGTTGACAAAGAAGGAATCCACAAAGGTAACTTTATCCAACCGCTTTTAAAGCTGTGATCTAGCCCTTCCAGCTTCAGAGAGGGATCTCTCTATATGATTTAGCTTTGTTTTTAATTTAGATATTAGGCTAGGTAAAGGAACAAGTTTGTTTTTTTGTAAAAGGGTTTATAAATTGGTTGAGACAGTCTACACATCCA
The DNA here is from genome assembly GCA_009831015.1 of Picea engelmannii. Taxonomy (NCBI): domain Eukaryota; kingdom Viridiplantae; phylum Streptophyta; class Pinopsida; order Pinales; family Pinaceae; genus Picea; species Picea engelmannii. The sequence goes on from ML852018.1 coordinate 2,468, forward strand.
TGGGCTATGGGGTCTGTATTTAAACAACTATGAGATAAAACCAGAAACGCCAAAGAAGACTTTCACAGGGAGAGATAATGTACTCAACTAGATCTTTTAGTAATTTAAATGATGGACAGAAGAAAAGATAAGAGAAATAACTTCGACTAACAAGCAGTTAAGAATTTCTTAATCGAAGATATCAGAAGATAAACATTAAAATCTTTAGAATCAGAAACAGGGTATCAAAGATAAATCCTGCAACATTACGTTACTCTTCAAGATAAGTTCTAGAAAACAAAATGATTACAGAGAAAGAAAAACATTCAACTTAGAAAATTAACATCACCAATGAACACACGCAAGAATCCTGTAAAAGTGCCTCCTCTTTATTAATGGMAGATCTTCTTCAAATATATTAGAGTTGGATAGCGATAGGGTGTGCGAATCAATAACCCTCAATACTTYGAGAGTTGAAGTATTTATAATTCAAATTACAAACGTTCATGTCATAACTGATCAGGACGTGCTCATTCTATTTTTAGTCTAACTGCTTTAACTAATCAAAAACTGTTTGATGACTCAGTACAACTGCATGCRGAACTTCTGGGGTAAGTCRTTGGCGAGGTGTCTTCRCAACCTCTTCTGACTGGACAGGTGAGTGGATTGTGACAACTCATCTGCTAATCTAATAGATCACAAAGTTCTTYCCATCTGAGATGACTTGGCACTGTGACTTTAAGTAATCTCCGGTACACTTCATCCATGTCTGTATATTTAGCAAATGTAGGCTTCATGAGGAATATATATTTAATCTTGTGTTGGATACTAATATCCAACTGTAGGGCATCCATGAATGCTTTACCTGTGATGCTCCCTTGTATCCCTGCAAACTTGGAACTGTCCTTAGACACATCAGTCAATCTTTTCCTGTAATCAGGGAGTGTCATCAATTTGTCACTAATGACCTTCAGACCAGGTAGGCCTTTCTTTTGGAGAGCATCAATCTTATTGAAGAACTTTTGTACTCCCTAATCCATGACTTGAACCTTTTCCTCAAGCTGAAGCATTAGACTTCTCTTGGTTAAAACCCTTTTTACTTCGATTATAGTCTCTATTCTATCCTCGATATTTAGTTCTTCTAGTTCCTCTCTGGTCTTGGAATTCAGGAACCTGATGATCTCATTTTCTTGTGCTGGCATGTCTCCCAGTTCCACTCTGATTTTCTCAATAGCCTGTTTGCTCCTCTGGAGCAACTCATTTTGTTCAAACATGATTTGAATCATTGGCCAGATTTCATTGATGGACTTGCTGATGTCTGTCCATACAATCTCTTTGACCTCATCCAAAGTCTTCCCTGCCAGTGTTTGCTTTTGGAGCTGTTGTAACTCCTTCCTGAGATGCTCTGTTACCTGCTTTTCTTTCGATAGGCTTGTCTGAAAGGAAGCTTTGAGCTCTTTGAGGTTCTCCACTTCTTTCTTAAGCCTGCTGATTTCTGTCTCTTGCAGGTTCATTTTCTCCATGGACTTGGCAAGGTCTGTTGTTCCTTCTGGTAGTGACATTGGTGTGGCAGAGGGGATTGTCGTCACTGTTGTTGTGCTCAATTCGACAATTGGGATAGCACTCAATGGAATGCCTTCCATTGGATTCATCTGCTCTTTCTCCTTTAGGAGTCTCTCCATCTCAGCCTCCATCTCTTTTAGCTGAGCATTCTGCTCCATGAGTAACTTTAGAATCTCATCCTTCTCTGCTACCTTCTTCGCCTGTGAATCCTCTGTGGGCGGGAGTTTCAGTTGTTTTATTAAGGATGCGATGTCAGCATTTTTCTTTCTTATCATCTCTTCTACAGCCTTGACATTCACAGGGTCATAACTGATCTTGAAGACCAGCTCCTCCAACGTCTTGATTCTGTTGTCTTTCGTGAAAGATGATATTTTATCCATCTTGATTTGTGTCTGAGCATTGTTCAAAGTCACCTGAAACTTTGCTGCAGAAGCTGAAGCGTGGGCCAATGTGTGAAACACCATCTCCCCTATTTGTTTGTGCAGATCCATCTGATCTGCTGGATGCATGTCCTTCGCCTAGAATTCGAACGTGGCCCTTTTGTAATCTGAGATCACCTTGGGATCCGGTACCTGTGCTTGGAGGTAGGCCATGTGCATCCTACCCTTTTCTGTGTCAAATGATGAAAGAAGCCTATGCTGAGCTATGGATGACTGCTTCCGAAACTGGGCATAAGTGCTGCTAGTTAGGGTCTGGTTCTTCTTCTTGATCAATTCATACTTTTCAAAAATGCCCAACTTGGGCCCAGTCTTTCCCGGCTGAGTATCCGAGGGAGAATCTGTAGATTTCCTTGGTATTGCTGTTGTGATTGCCTTATACTGGCTTGAACCGAAAGGTGGTGGAATGACGGGCTTGACCCCTGTGGTGGTTACTGTGGTAGGTGGGACTTCTTGTTCTACTGTTGTAGGCGTTGTAACTATCCTTGGCCTCTTGGTGTGCATCTGGAACTCTTCTGAGGACACCTCTGTTATAGGTGGAGACGACTCCTGTCGAGGCCTTTTTTCCTTCGGGACCTGAGGTGTGGTAGTGGGTGGCACACTCATCGAGGGAGCCTGCTGTTCCACTCCACCTTGCTGCTCCAGTTCGACTAAGGTGTCAGGCACCCATACTGTCTGATTTGCAAACTTTTCTATCTCGGGCTTAGACTCATGTACATACGGGATATTCTTATTTTTCACTCTCATTTCCGAAATGATCCCGCATGGATCATAGTGCCATGTGAAACTTGTAAAGAATTTCATCCCCTTCAACATTCTATCTGCTTCTTCTCCTGCGCCTCAACTATTGCAGATGAAAGAACCAATCTACCCCTTGATTCTCAATTGATGCTTCTTCTTCAGGGAAACAAAATGAATGTCATCTGAATTCATTATTTTCCTAATATATTCTAATGCAAAAATCCTTACTGGCACATATTGAGGTAGTTTGTAAGGCGCCAATTCACACCCGAAAACTCTGATTTCGGTGTGGTTCTGATATAAGTACCAGTCTCATGTCTTCGCGTTGTCCGAGAGATGCAGAATTCTCTGGAATTCATCGTTGATTCGTGGCTCAGGCCTGCCACTCAACATGCTTACCACCGTGTGGTAAAACTGATCAATGAAAGCTTTGAAGTCGTATTCAGCAGAGTTACGCTTCAGAAGAGAAGTCCACGCTGTGACAGGTTGAGGCCTTCCGTCTGCATCCATCTTCTGCATGGAGAAACTGAATTTTTCGGCTTGAAAGTAAACAAACATGTACGCCAGTATGGAAGAATATCTGAACATACCCTCTGTGCCAAAATTCATGAACTGTTCGTGAATACTGTCGGCCAAGAAGGTGTTGTAATTGAACTGCATTGTGGGCTTTTCATCGTGTGATAAAATGGACAGAAAACCTAGGATGGGCTCATCTACCCATTGGTCGGAATAGTAACCAAGCAAGGTACAAAGGGAAGAAATGATTTGGTTTCCTTTGGTGGAGAACATGGATGAAGGGTAAGGGGGATTCGTGGAAGTGAGAGGAGTGGAAGTGGGGAGGAAAAGATTGAATATCTGAGCTCTTTGAGGAAAGGTCATTTTCTGGTATAATTCAGTGAGGATTTCTAAATTGAAAGGGGACGCAGATTCAGCACGGGGAATTTGCATCATCTGGTCAATGTCTTTGGGAGTGACGAAGAAGAGGATGTCTCTAGATGAAGAGACGATGGCCCTTTGGTCGGGGATGTAATGGGCTTGGCATTTGAGGGAAAATTCGGGGAAATGATGAATCTGGGGAATGAGATACAGGGGCAAGTTGGACTCCCAGAGTCCAATTTCATCACTCTGGTCCAGGAACACCTCCCGGAGCCACGACTGAAGATCTGAAAAGTCAAAGTCGCAAATGGTATCTGCGATCAATCTATCTTTATCCACCAACGGGATTTTTTCCAGGTCAACAGGAGGAGGAAGAAAAGGATTCTCTTCTCCTTCCGCTAGCCTTGGCTTTGGTGCCATATCAGCAACAATACCTACAATAAACAATATGTTAGTGGGGTCGACTGACTGTGGGTGAAGGCGACGGGAAAGCAATGGAGGAGTAAGAATTTTCTGGAGCGATGGACGATTATGGCGCGATGGATGAATAATGAATGAAAGGGGCATAACGGTAGTTTTATTCAAAACTGGGGTCGGTTGGACGTGGGAGACAGGTCAGCACGATAACGGGTATGTTATCCTATAATAAATGGACAACGGGCCACTTGGGATGAGGTGGCAGATGACGGTGGCCAAAGTATATGGACGGGTGACGTGGAGGTTGGTGATTGGAGGTAAAAGTCGCCAAAAGGTGTTGTTCATGAGTGAAGAGGGTTAGGTACTGACAACAGGGACTGACAGCAGTTATGGGATGTGACTTGACCTCGAGAGCAAGTGGAACAAGTGGAACAAGTGGACTCAGTGGAGGATGACGTCCAGGAGTGACGGACTGTGAGAAATCATGTGGGGGATAGGACTCCTGGACCAATAGGACAATGCCACATGTAACAAGGGGCCCGCCGAAAGGAATATTCATTCCAGACCCCCCCCCTTTGGTTAAAGGTAGAACACTAAGTGGGGTCCGAAATCCATTGTGAGCCATAGATCTGCGTGCTTAATTCCTGGCTGCAGATCTTAGAGCAATTTTTAATACTCATTCTGGACCCCCCCTCCATTAAAGGCAGAATGGATGGGGGGGTCCGGAATCCATTGTGGACCATTGATTTACATGCTCCTTCCTGAGCCGTCCAGATGAGCACTCATGTTATTACCGATTCCGGACCCCCCCCCCCTTGGTTAAAAGCAGAATGGTCGAGGGGGTCCGGAATGCGCTATGCACCGTAGATCTTGGAGCCTGGATCAGAACCATCGAGATGTGTAGGAAACATAAGATGGGGGTGGAGAAGTATGTACTTGGGGAAAATCTTAGGATATAAAGCATTTTACGGGTTTTTTTTTCCAATTTTTCACATAGACACCTCCAAGGGGATATCAACTAGACTCTTCTTAGGCAAAGGGGACATGGTGTAGCATTTTCATCAATCTGGTTACATGGGTGGTGAAACAAATGAAACAACTAACCTACCTGCTAACCTATCTTCCTAGGACAATTAACCTAGGTTAAGTTGTTGGGTTAAGAAATTACTCTACCTAAGGGCTATTCGACCAGGATTAGACAGTCTGGTCAAATTTATTCACTAATCTAACCTAAGGGCTATCTGACCAGGATTAGACACTCTGGTCAAATTTATTCACTAACCTAGCAACATTAAATTTAAAAGAACTTGGCCATTCTTGAAAGGTATGGCCAAGTCATTGTTATTGCATGGGGCTTTTCTTTTAATTCTTTTATGCCCTCTTTTCTTTTCCTTTTTTCTTTCTTTTTCCTTTTCTTTTTCTTCTTTTCTTTTTCTTTATAGAAATTATTTGCAGAATGAAAAATCATTTGTCAACAACAACACTAGATACAGATAATATCCAAGTCATGAGTTGATTCCCATAATTTATGGGGTGATATCAACGACTCCACATGGGGATGGTACTTGCCCTGTTTAAGTGCCAAGAATCCTGGTTTCTGTCATTCTGAACATATCTGCCTTGTAGCCTTCATTGGTATTATTTCCAAAACTTGGAAAAACAATGGTTAGCAGATTAGGGCCTTCTCTTCGGGCTTCAACCAACTGACTAATGTTCCTCGCTCAGAAAATGAAAAAAAAATGAAAATTAACACGGTATGTACAGTGGAGAGTGAGTTCTTCAATTCTTTTACTGAGGTGGGACATAATGTTTCAACATTCTGCCATTCACAGGTGCTCCTGGCAGATCTGACCCATCATCATTGTTTAGAAAAAAGGCATTGTTTCCTCTGAAAGCTTGGATTATGTAAGGGCCTGCCCATAGGTTATCAAATTTTCCATGTTTCCCTTTGTCTTCATTCCTGGCATCCCATATCAACACTAAGTCTCCCAACTCAAAATCATCCTCCTTGGTTCGTTTGTCGAAGATCTTCTTGATGTTTTCTTGGATGACCTGTGTTTTTTTTAAAACTTCTTCTCTAGTCTGTTGCAAATGAATCATCTGGTTGATTCTTCTCTATGAGTCATTTGGCTCATCTTGCACCTCTTGAAGTAATTTCATGACCGAGACTCCTAGAGAAGTAGGGAAAACTACCTCTGTACCATAGACCAGCTGGTAAGGGGACATACCAATTGACCTTTTGGTGGTCAGTCTATCTGCCCATAAAGAAAACACTAACTTATCGTTCCATGATTTTTTGTTTTCCTGCAATGTTTTCTTGATGATATTCACCAAAGTTTTGTTTGAAGACTCTACCAAGCCATTGCCCTGAGGGTAGTAGGCTGTGGAATGCCCCAAACCGATGTGATATCGGTTGCACAAATCTATGAGTTTCTTTGATCGAAAAACAACTGCATTGTCAGTGATAATCTTTCTAGGACAACCAAAACGAGATAAAATATTGTTTTCAAGTAATTTTATAATTACTGAATCAGTGGCTTGCCTACTTGGTATCACCTCGATCCATTTGGTAAAATAATAAGTGGTAGTAAGGATCCACCTGTGTTGGCCTGAAGAAGGTGGGTGTATCTCTCCAATGAAATCGAGACCCCATTGTTGGAAAGGAGCCTCAACTGAGATTGGTTTAAGAGGTAGAGGAAGGAGTTTCCTTTTCCCTTCAAACAGTTGACACTGGTGACATGCTGTTACTTTCTGATGTACATCTGCAAATAGGGCAGGCCAGTAAAATCCAGCTCTGAGTATTTTGTTGGCTGTAACCTTCTAGTTAAAATGGCCGCCACATTCTCCTGCATGAAACTATTGCAACACTTTATCAACTTCATCTTTCAGTAAACAATTTAAAAGAATACCTGCAGGGTCTTTCCAATACAAATTTCCTTCTAGAATACAGAATTTCAAAGCCTTCAACTTTAAAAATCTAGCTTTAGTCTTAGTTAAACCAGGGGGAGCTTGTAAATTTTGTAAGACAAATATAAGGTCTGCATACCATGGAGAGTTGAGAAATACCTCTAATGTTTGGAGTCGCCATCTCGCTCTGTTCATCTACCACATCTAGAAAATTAATGTCAAGAGCTTGGAAGTTAGATTCAACCATTAATTTAGCAAGGCCTTGGCATTTGATTAATTTTGTGGGCTTAATCTCTATATCGTATTCTAAAATGACTGCAATCCATTTCCCCCTTCTTCCATTAGGGTTGTCCTGTGTCAAAATATCCTTAACTACCGCGTTCAGAACATAAGCTATGGTGTGTGAATGGAGAATGTAGATCCTGAAGTCCTTTATGGCTTTTACCAAAGAAAAAGATTGCTTCTCCATGATATTGTAGTTCAGGGCAGCATCTCTTAATGCTTTGCTGAAGAAATAAATGGGTTGTTCATACCCTCTGTTGTTCTTCTGCAGTAATACCGCTACTATAGTATGTTCAGAGGCGAAAGAAAAAAGATAAAAATCTTTAGTGAAATCGGGACTGATCAGAACTGGGGCCTCTGTGAGTGCTCGTTTGACTTGTTCGAAGGATTTTCTGGACTCAGAGTCCCATTTAATTTTTACATCTTTTAAAGCATGTTTGTTATGTTTCTGAGGAGTTCGGCCAGATTGGGAATGAATCTTCGTAGGAAGTTAATTTGTCCGATAAAAGACTGTAGTTCCTTGAGGTTTCTTGGGTGTTCTACCTTTAGTATGGCCTCTATTCTGTTGGGGTCAATTCTGATTCCATCTTTAGAGATGATATGTCCCAGCAGTTTGCCCTCTTCTAACCCAAAAAGACACTTCTTGGGATTTAAAGAAATCCTGAACCTCCTACATTTCTCAAAAACTCGTCTAAGGTGCTGCAGGTGTTCATCATCAGTTTTGGAAAACACAGTCACATCATCTAAATAAATGACAATAAACTTACCTGCTTCTTCCACGAAGGCGATATCCATTTCCCTCTGAAATGTGGCTCCCGCATTCATCAGATCGAAAGGCATCTTCACGTACATGAAAGTGCCCCATGGTGTGGTAAAAGCGGTTTTATCCTGATCATCCGGGTGAACTAGGACCTGGTTGTAGCCTGAGAAACCATCTAACAGAGATATCCTACTGGACCCAACCACCCTTTGCAGGAGGTGGTCCATTTTCGGTAATGGGTAATTATCTTTCAGGGACACTTTATTCAGATTTTAGAAATCAATACAGAGCCTGATTTCCCCGGTTTTCTTCCATGTAGGGACTAAATTAGAGACCCACTTAGAGAAACGTAGTGGGACTATGATCTTGGCATCGTACATTTTCTTGATTTCTTTTTCTATCAGAGGGAGCAACTTGGGATTTATCCTCCTAAGTTTCTGCCTAAATGGTTTTTGGT
>ML852018.1:14834-30652 GCA_009831015.1 Picea engelmannii
CACAAAGGTAACTTTATCCAACCGCTTTTAAAGCTGGGATCTAGCCCTTCCAGCTTCATAGAGGGATCTCTCTATATGATTTAGCTTTGTTTTTAATTTAGATATTAGGCTAGGTAAAGGAACAAGTTTGTTTTGTTGTAAAATGGTTTATAAATTGGTTGAGACAATCTACACATCCATGGGCTATGGGGTCTGTATTTAAACAACTATGAGATAAAACCAGAAACGCCAAAGAAGACTTTCACAGGGGAAGATAATGTACTCAATTGGATCTTTTAGTAATTTAAATGATGGACAGAAGAAAAGATAAGAGAAATAAATTCTACTAACAAGCAGTTAAGAATTACTTAATCGAAGATATCAGAAGATAAACATTAAAATCGTTAGAATCAGAAACAGGGTATCAAAGATAAATCCTGCAACATTATGTCACTCTTCAAGATAAGTTCTAGAAAACAAAATGATTACAGAGAAAGAAAAACATTCAACTTAGAAAATTAACATCACCAGTGAACACATGCAAGAATCCTGTAAAAGTGCCTCCTCTTTATTAATGGCAGATCTTCTTCAAAGATATTACAGTTGGAGAGTGATAGGGTGTGCGAATCAACAACCCTCAATACTTCGAGATTTGAAGTATTTATAATTCAAATTACAAACGTTCCTGTCATAACTGATCAGGATATGCTCATTCTATTTTTAGTTTAACTACTTTAACTAATCAAAAACTGTTTGATGACTCAGTACAACTGCATGCGGAACTTCTGGGGTAAGACGTTGGCGAGGTGTCTTCACAAACTCTTTTGACTGGACAGGTGAGTGGATTGTGACAACTCATCTGCTAATCTAATAGATCACAAAGTTCTTTCCATCTGAGATGACTTGGCACTGTGACTTTAAGTAATCTCCGGTACACTTCATCCATGTCTGTATATTTAGAAAATGTAGGCTTAATGATGAATATATATTTAATCTCGTGTTGGATACTAATATCCAATTGCAGGGAATCCATGAATGCTTTACCTGTGATGCTCCCTTGTATCCTTGCAAACTTGGAACTGTCCTTAGACACTTCAGTCAATATTTTCTTGTAATCAGGGAGTGTCATCAATTTGTCATTAATGACCTTTAGACCAGGTAGGCCTTTCTTTTGGAGAGCATCAATCTTATTGAAGAACTTTTGTACTCCCTGATCCATGACTTGAACCTTTTCCTCAAGCTGAAGCATTAGAATTCTCTTGGTTAAAACCCTTTTTACTTCGATTATAGTCTCTGTTCTATCCTCGATATTTAGTTCTTCTAGTTCCTCTCTGGTCTTGGAATTCAGGAACCTGATGATCTCATTTGCTTGTGCTAGCATGTCTCCCAGTTCCACTCTGATTTTCTCAACAACCTGTTTGCTCCTCTGGAGAAACTCATTTTGTTCAAACATGATTTGAATCATTGGCCAGATTTCATTGATGGACTTGCTGATGTCTGTCCATACAATCTCTTTGACCTCAGCCAAAGTCTTCCCTGCCATTGTTTTCTTTTGGAGCTGCTGTAACTCCTTCCTGAGATGCTTTGTTTCCTGCTTTTCTTTGGATAGGCTTGTCTGAAAGGAATCTTTGAGCTCTTGGAGGTTCTCCACTTCTTTCTTAAGACTGCTGATTTCTGTCTCTTATAGGTTCATTTTCTCCATGGACTTGGCAAGGTCTACTGTTCCTTATGGTAGTGACACTGGTGTGGCAGAGGGGATTTCCGTCACTGTTGTTGTGCTCAATTCGAAAATTGGGATAGCACTCAATGGAATGCCTTCCATTGGCTTCGTCTGCTCTTTCTCCTTTAGGAGTCTCTCCATCTCAGCCTCCATCTCTTTTAGCTGAGCATTCTGCTCCATGAGTAACTTTAGCATCTCATCCTTATCTGCTATCTCCTTCGCTTGTGAATCCTCTGTGGGCGGGAGTTTCAACTGTTTTCTTAAGGATGCGATGCCAGCATTTTTCTTTTTTATCATCTCTTCTGCAGCCTTGACATTCCCAGGTTCATAACCGATCTTGAGGACCAGCTCCTCCAACGTCTTGATTCTGTTGTCTTTCGTGAAAGATGATATTTTCTCCAGCTTGAGTTGTGTCTGAGCATTGTTCAAAGACACCTGAAACTTTGCTGCAGAAGCTGAAGCGTGGGCCAATTTGTGAAACAACATCTCCCCATTTTGTTTGTGCAGATCCATCTGATCTGCTGGATGCACGTCCTTCACCTGGAATTCGAACGTGGACCTTTTGTAATATGAGATCACCTTGGGATCCGGTCCCTGTGCTTGGAGGTAGGCCATGTGCATCCTACCCTTTTCTGTGTCAAATGATGAAAGAATCCTATGCTGAGCTGTGGACGAATGCTTCCGAAACTGGGCATAAGTGCTACTAGTTAGGGTCTGGTTCTTCTTCTTGATCAATTCATACTTTTCGAATCTGTAGATTTCTTTGGTATTGCTGTTGTGATTGCCTTATACTGGCTCGAACCAAAATGTGGTGGAATGATGGGTTTGACCCCTGTGGTGGTTACTGTGGTAGGTGGGACTGCTTGTTCTACTGTTGTAGGTGTTGTAACTATCCTTGGCCTCTTGGTGTGCATATGGAACTCTTCTGACGACACCTCTGTTACAGGTGGAGATGACTCCTATCGAGGCCTTTTTTCCTTCGAGACCTGAGGTGTGGTAGTGGGTGGCACACTCGTCGAGGGAGCCTGCTGTTCCACTCCACCTTGCTGCTCTAGTTCGACTAAGGTGTCAGGCACCCATACTGTCTGATTTGCAAACTTTTCTATCTCGTGCTTAGACTCATGTACATACGGGATATTCTTATTTTTAACTCTCATTTCCGAAATGATCCCACATCGATCATAGTTCCATGTGAAACTTGTAAATAATTTCATCCCCTTCAACATTCTATCCGCTTCTTCCCCTGTGCCTCGACTATTTCAGATGAAAGAACTAATCTACCCCTTGATTCTCAATTGATTCTTCTTCTCCAGGGAAACAAAATGAATGTCATCTGAATTCATTATTTTCCTAATATATTCTAATGCAAAAATCCTTACCGACACATATTGAGGTAGTTTGTAAGGCGCCAATTCACACCCGAAAACTCTGATTTCGGTGTGGTTCTGATATAAGTACCAGTCTCCTGTCTTTGCATTGTCCGAGAGATGCAGAATTCTCTGGACTTCATCGTTGATTTGTGGCTCAGGCCTGCCACTCAACATGCTTACCACCGGGTGGTAAAACTGATCAATGAAATCTTTGAAGTGGTATTCAACAGAGTTACGCTTCAGAAGAGAAGTCCACGCTATGACAGGTTGAGGCCTTCCGTCTGCATCCATATTCTGCATGGAGAAACTGAATTTGTCGTCTTGAAAGTAAATGAACATGTACGCCAGTATGGAAGAATATCTGAACATACCCTCTGTGCCAAAATTCACGAAATTTTCGTGAATACTGTCGGCCAAGAAGGTGCTGTAATTGAACTGCGTTGTGGGCTTTTCATCGTTTGAGAAAATGGACAGAAAACCCAGGATGGGCTCATCTACCCATTGGTCGGAATAGTAACCAAGCAAGGCACAAAGGGAAGAAATGATTTGGTTTCCTTTGGTGGAGAACATGGATGAAGGGTAAGGGGGATTTGTGGAAGGGAGAGGAGCAGAAGTGGGGAGGAAAAGATCGAATATCTGAGCTCTCTGAGGAAAGGTCATTTTCTGGTATAATTCAGTGAGGATTTCTAAATTGAAAGGGGACGCAGATTCAACACGGGGAATTTGCATCATATGGTCAATGTCTTTGGGAGTGACGAAGAAGAGGATGTCTCTAGATGAAGAGACGATGGCCCTCTGGTCGGGGATGTAATGGGCTTGGCATTTGAGGGAAAATTCAGGGAAATGATGAATCTGGGGAATGAGATACAGGGGAAAGTTGGACTCCCAGAGTCCAATTTCGTCGCTCTGGTCCAGGAACACCTCCCGGAGCCAGGACTGAAGATCCGAAAATTCGAAGTCGCAAATGGTATCTGCGATCAATATATCTTTATCCACCAACAGGATTTTGTCCAGGTCAATAGGAGGAGGAAGAAAAGGATTCTCTTCTCCTTCTGCTAGCCTTGGCTTTGGCGCCATCTTAACAACCGTACCTGCAATAAACAATATGTTAGTGGGGTCGACTGACTGTGGGTGAAGGCGACGGGAAAGCAATGGAGGAGTAAGAGTTTTCTGGAGCGATGGACAATTATGGCACGATAAATGAATAATGAATGAAAGGGGCATAACAGTAGTTTTATTCAAAACTAGGGTCGGTTGGACGCGGGAGACAGGTCAGCAGGATAACGGGTATGTTATCCTGTAATAAATGGACAACGGGCCACTTGGGATGAGGTGGCATATGAAGGTGGCCAAAGTATACGGACGGGTGACGTGGAGGCTGGATATTGGAGGTAAAAGTCGCCAAAAGGGGTTGTTCATGAGTGAAGAGGGTTAGGTACTGACAACAAGGACTGACAGCAGTTATGGGATGTGACCTGACCCCGGGAGCAAGTGGAACAAGTGGACTCAGTGGAGGATGACGTCCAGGAGTGACGGACTGTCAGAAAGCATGTGGGGGATAGGAATTCTGGACCAATAGGACAATGCCACATGTAACAAGGGGCCCGCCGAAAGGAATATTCATTCTGGACCCCCCCCCTTTTGGTTAAAGGCATAACACTAAGGGGGGTCCGAAATCCATTGTGAGCCATAGATCTGCGCGCTTAATTCCTGGCCACAGATCTTAGAGCACTTTTTAATACTCATTCTGCCCCCCCCCTCCATTAAAGGCAGAATGGACGGGGGGGTCTGGAATCCATTGTGGACCATTGATTTACGCACTCCTTCCTGAGCCGTCCAGATGAGCACTCATGTTATTACCGATTCCGGACCCCCCCACCTTGGTTAAAAGCAGAATGGTCAAGGGGGTCCGGAATGCGCTGTGCACCGTAGATCTTGGCGCCTGGATCAGAACCATCGAGATGTGCAGGAAACATAAGTTGGGGGAAGAGAAGTATGTACTTGGGGAAAATCTTAGGATATAAATCATTTTACGGGTTTTTTTTTCCAATTTTTCACATAGACACCTCCAAGGGGATATCAACTAAACTCTTCTTAGGCAAAGGGGACATGGTGTAGAATTTTCATCAATCTGGTTACATGGGTGGTGAAAGAAATGAAATAACTAACCTACCTGCTAACCTATCTTCCTAGGACAATTAACCCAGGTTAAGTTGTTGGGTTAAGAAATTACTCTACCTAAGGGCTATTCGACTAGGATTAGATAGTCTGGTCAAATTTATTCACTAATCTAACCTAAGGGATATCTGACCAGGATTAGACAGTCTGGTCAAATGTAGTCACTAACCTAGAAACATTAAATTTAAAATAACTTGGCCATGCTTGAAAGGTATGGCCAAGTCATTGTTATTGCATGGGGATTTTCTTTTAATTCTTTTATGCCCTCTTTTCTTTTTCTTTTTTCTTTCTTTTTCCTTTTCTTTTTCTTTATACAAATTATTTGCAGAATGAAAAATCATTTGTCAACAACAACACTAGATACAGATAATATCCAAGTCATCAGTTGATTCCCATAATTTATGGGGTGATAACAAACTAATTACAAAAAATGAATACTCTAGTAAACCTTGTCTAGAAGAGTTCTCCATTTTGTTTTTTTATACTTTTTCGGGTTCAGGGGAGTAATTTACAAAAAATAACACACTTGGAGTCTTCTTTAAGACATTTTTAGACTCTCTAAATGTGAAAAGACCACGAATTTTACCTTCTTTGGGCTCGTAAAATTATACATTGAAGGACCCATATGCGATATATGGGATAGAACCCCTCCTTCTTCAGGTTCGTTAAACATGTTATGAGGGACTCATCAAAGATGAGCTATACAAAGCATATTTTATCCTCCTCAAGATCGTTAAAAAACAAATAGGTACTTATCATTCATGGTGGGGGGGGGGGGAATTTGAGAGAACTGGGTCAATTTTTGAAAAGAATTTTGGAAGTTGTTTGTTGTCACCCTTGAACATGGTACCAATTTACGTCTTGTCTTACAGTTGGGTAATCCCCTTGTATCTGATTCGTACCAATCCCATGAGTCATCATACTCCTTCGGCTCACACGAAGAGTGCCCCAGTCATCGCCGCACTATGTTTTGGTCTATCTCTCAATCGAGTCAATGTTGCTAAGTATTTTGTCATGCCTCATAATGTTCAAGAGAAGTATTTACCCAAATCAACCATTCAACAATATTACCAATGTTTATCCTCGTATCAGTCTGTGCTCATTTAATCCATTATCTTACATTGTGACTTTCCTTCATCAGTTTCGTGTCGATAATGGGGGAAACATCATGGACCAACTTTGATGAGTCTATTCATGTCGAATTCAACACATTATCTGAGAATTAAACTTAGAAACCAGTAGGTACCTTGGGACCTACATGCCTCAATGAAGGCCTCCTTGCTTTCGATGGTAGGTTTACGTCATTGACCTTTGATCGAATGATTCCATGAATGTTTGACTTCATCTCATTTCTTCAAACTCACTAGAATTTGCTAGGATACCTTGGGAGTCATTGTCATCATTGGTGATTTCCCTCGCACTTGTTAACGGTATACATCAATTATCGATAATCAAGTGGTTTCTACCATGTTTGACATAAAGACATCTATTCACATGGCTATAATTATACCATTTCAAGATCAGGACGGAGACCCTGGGAACTCCTCTGACATCCAGGTTACGATGGAGACTATTTGAGTACTTAGAATATTCCAGTACGGTCATCATGCTGGTGATATTACTGATATATATATTGTCACATAGATCCACTTTGTATTGGTCTGTGGCTATGTTTTGTCATATTGTAGCTCCATTTTGTATTCTCTCATGTATATGACCTAATTGAGTCATTGAGATATGGATCAACATTGTATATTTGGTGGCCATATCCTTAGTTAGTGCTTTCATGGATCCATAGTGTATTGGTCGACGACCGTGTTTCGAGCAATTTTATTCCGAGCATGGGTATGCCTACCTCAAGGATGATCCATATTTATTCAGATTTTATGAGAAGAACAAAATAAATACATATTATTATCAAAATATTATTAACACATAATAACATAAATACAGTAAAATTGGTTTCTATTCAATAAGGAAATAAGCTGAAATTGTAAAATGCAGCGGAAAACAAGCTTGCTAGAATGGTGGCAGCTTATCTCTGAGAAGAGATGTGACGACTGCACTCGTTTTCCAGAATATCATTACAATGAGGCTCTGAAGGCATTTTTACAATAAAAAGGAATTTCAAAAACCCTATACATCCAAAAACCTAACCTTAGGAGATGAAGCGCCAAAATTCATGTGGGCCTCGTTTGGGTAAGTTAGTACATCAACTTCATAGGGTCGTAACTTTATCATACGATCTTTGTTTTAGGCGCACGATAGCCTGTTGGAAAGGTCTATCTGAGGAATACACATGTTTCCATTATACTTCAACTATGTCTTTTGTTTGATTGTGCCGACCCCTAAAAACATTGTCTAGGGCCTCAAAACGACCCCGAGAGTCAGGCACCCAAAAACTAGGAAAAAACTACCAAACTGGAAAACTGCCAAAATGAGCTAGTTGGAATAGGTGGGAGGCCACCAAAATCCATCTGGATCAATCCCTCCCCATTAGGAATCAATGGTCTCCATTGTGTTGAGTGTGGCCATCAGATGAGGAAATTTTTGTTGAATTTGGCCTTGGGTGAGCCACTTGCCTTGGTGCAGGAGCTTCCCTGATTTGACAACTTGATAAAGTTAGATTCTTTGCTGGAAAGTGCCCTTGACCTGTTTTTCCATAATCTAATCACTGGATTCCTATTGTATGCAGTCAGGTTTGAGCTCTGTTAGTGTCAGTTTTTCTACTATATCCGAGGTGTCCAATAATGGTGGGAAATAAGGTCGAAGGAGATCTATGTTGAACACTAGGTGAAATCCAAGGAAAGGAGGAATGTTGATCAAAAAATCATTATCACCCACAACCTTGGTGATGGTGTATGACCTGTTAGAAATTATTCTTGCAAGGGGATGTTTTTCCTTTGGAGTTGGCCATGGGGTGACCAAATGCGAGAAAAAGGGTTTAAAAACCCACCATATGCATTTTTATACAAAGTCGAGCGCGATTATGAAAAGGCGCGCACATACCTGGTTGAAGAAAATCCATCAAGCATAGGCTCAGTCTCAGCCATCAAATCCATAAGATAAATTAGATCAGAGGCCATCGGGCGATCAGGATTATAGATTTGCGCAAAGTTTAGCATCAGACCAAGGCCCAAAATTGTGAGATCTGGGCCGTTAATTTCAGAGGGACATGTGGCGCACGATCAACATAGTCGTGATTTTGCGAATTGGGAGGTCGAGATTCAATCACATCAGAGACTTCCAAAACACGAAATCATGAAAAGAGCGCAACCGTTGATCAAAGGAGAAAGATGGACTGTTGGCTCAACTTTTCGTGATGTCGTGAGTCAGGAAAGTAAGAAGGTAGAGCCTTGAAGACTTGCGAAACACAAATTCGCGAAATGATCTGAGCTATCCAACTAGTGGAGCACGTGGCAATAGATAAGTGAAATTACAATTTCGCATTTTGGGGGTTTCAAAATGGAGCAAGGCGTGAAGCCTCGAGTCCTGAAATGTCAATCGACTATGTGCCGAAGTGCTGAAGTCCTGATGTTCGATGTCCCAAAGTGCCGATTGCCTATATGTCGAAGTCCCGAAACCCAAGATTCATGGGAGTCGTCTGATCCAGAGGATCATTTGGTGCATGATCAGAGATGTCACGGTTTTGTGGATCGAAATACCTAAAGGTAGGAGTGTGGAAACTCCCCATAGCCGAAATTTCGACTAATGCCTGGGAATTAGGCACACGATCGCACCCCAGGGTCACATGCAAGGTTGGGGAAATGTAAAGGATTTGCACCAAAGGGATGAAAGCACATGTATTGATTGCAGAAGAAGAGCAGCAGGGCTCGAGGCACCGATATTGATTTGAAGAAGTCATCGGCATCGCCTAGAGAATTGATGGATGTTAGGGCTCATCCCGATCCCAATGAAGACACTTAATGAAAGTGGGGTATGGTGGTCGAAACCTCGTTTCATCACATAAATGGAAAGCATGAAAGGATGGACGTGGCAGATAGCTGACAAGCTATAACTCCTCTGTAAATGGGTTTTCCTGCAAATCCCATACTGTTTAAATTTTGCATTTGACAGAGGAAGACAATTGCAGTCTGACAACAAAAGGAGGAGACGAAAAGATTTGAATGTAGTGGTTCGTTCGTGTCCTTGGGGGACGTTAGCAGTTCTGAGTATATATAATCAATTTTTATATTTTGCAAGGGTCAACTGGTTGAGCAGAGCTCCCATTTTTGTAATATGTTTAATACCAGAGCTGTGTCTGGTTATGTAATCAATTTGAGACTGTCAGTTAATAGAAGTCAGTTTCCTTTCACATCTCTGTAAATCCTGTGTCAAACACTTGGAATTGGAGGATCCAGTCGAGGATTGTTATGATGTTATGATGGAGGTTTGATCATAGCAATATCATGATCATTTTTACTCAGTTTCCTATGTTGTCTTTTCCCCTCTTGCATTGAATAGTTTGGAATCAGAGGATCTAGTTGAGTTGTTAGAGTTGTAGTATGATGGAGGCTTGATCATACTGTAGTTTTAACTGTGTCCCTTGTAGGCATATTTTAGTGTCTGAAATTTGGGCTAGAGAGCATCATCGAGCCTGAGTTTTTCCTCTCAAGCTACTGGAAATCTGGATGCCCATAGAAGTTTCATTTGTTTTCTCACCAAGTCTTCCCTCTGCTCTCTTTTAAACTCAACTTGCTGGCTGAAGTTAATGTGTCCCTCACTTCCCTGTGAATTTCTTGTCTAGTTATGTGTTGTAACATCATTCTAGTCCTGAGTTTTTTCCATTGACCTCCAACCATTTAAACCAACAATCAACAAACACTGATGGGTACTGGGCTTGCCCTCATCGCAATTTGAGGACAACTTCTAGTGCTAACATTTCTGGCATCGTTGTCAGGGATGAAAATGAATATTTTCCCTGGGTAGAATGACAATGTTTACTAGTTCTGAAGGTGCATTAGAACTTAGTACTTCAAAGATTTTAACTGTGCACCTGAAAACTCTACTGAGGTGATTCTACTGTCTCGGTTTTTCTATTTCAGTGTTACTTCTTCCATCTACACCTGGTAGCCCTCGGGAGAACACAATGATCATATCTAGCCTTTGATGGTGAATGAAGGTCAGACACACTCATTCTACATATCATTCACCTGGAGACTCCATGGTTGAGGGATTGTTTGGTGACTCCATTGGTTCGAAATGGAAAAAATCCTAGCTCATAGGTTTGCTACTTTTAATTTTTCTGTTGTTCCTGGTTTTCCTAATGTTGCCCCTACTGTGGATGAATGGGGTGATTATTTGCCCATATTTAGAGGGCATGTAGAGGAAAACCCTGCTTAGCATCTCCGTGAGTTTCATGAACTCATGCATCAATGGGATATACATCACGAGGATGTATTATTAAAAATGTTAATGTTCTCATTAGCAGGGGATGCTCGTGAATGGTATAATTCTTTACCCCTTGCTAGCATCTCCTCCCTGAGAGAGTTTCATGCAACCTTCAATAGGCACTGTCAAAGGCATTATTCCTCTGAGTTAATTTGTCATAATTGTTGTGAGGAATATGAAGGCCATGATCAAGATGTGGCTATGTCTTATGAAAGCTACGAGGATGAGGACCATGAAGAGGAGGATGCTCTAGGTGAGTTGACAGAGCTGGTAGAATATCTCTCTGCAGAGATAGAAGAGTTGAAGGCATATCATTACTACAGCCTTTTTGATGAAAATACAAATGATTTTCCAGTTCTTTAAGCTGTTGTTCTTGGTGGCCCTACTGATGAGGGTAGTATTAAATATTCCATGGTGGTAGAGACATTAGTTTCTACCCCTCATAAGCCTGTTGTCTCATTTTTAAAGGAACGAGCCATTGAGGAGGAGGATTCTTCTCTTTTTCTTCACGCGATTTCCCATGATGTGTTTACATTTGGGACTGAAAAGAAGGATCGAGAGATCATTCCACTTTGGCCTGTTATCCCTAGCTTTGAGGATTATTTAGACGAAGAGAAACAGAGCCCCACATCATAGTTCACCGACCAAAGAAGAGACCAACCTGTATATGACAGTTACGAATCAAGTTCTGAGATGGATATGCAGGATTTCCAAGAACAGACTGTAGAGCGACATCCTCTGTTCACTAATGAAGAATATTACGAGGAAATCCTCCATCCTTGGCTTGTAGAAGACATTGGGCAAAAGATTGAAGAGCAAATCTTTCCCATGGGTATTATTTATGATGATTATGAATCTGACCCTTGGGAAAGCCATGAAGAAGAACTAGAGGAGCAACAGAAGGAGCAATTTATCTCTTGTTCAGAGCTTGTTAATGAGAAACCATTGCATGAGATCAGTCAACCTATATATATTTCTCACTCTCCTATGCCTACCAGAGAGATTCATCCATGTGTGAGCAGTTGTGTATCAGAGAAGGGTGTCTGTTACCAATTTCCCGGAGTTTGTCGGTTGGCCTATGAGCCTGTGAAGGAGTACATGGATTTGTACTTCCTTCATGTTTTGAAGCTGCCCAACTTTATCCTAACCTCAACATTATAAGGAAATATAAAGGATGTAGTCGTTCCATTGTCGTAGTTGCATCAGCTGCTAGTGATCATCGACAGAGTGAAGAAGCTTCCAGTTAGGAAGTTACTTGAATGGATATGGTGGAAGTTTTCTTTCACCTAGAACTATGTAAAATTTTATTAGTTTAGGACTGTTACACATTATTTTTGTCATCCCTATGATCGTTAATGATGTAAACCTATTTGTTTCCTTCAGAGGGGTCAGTGGCCTGAGTTCCTGAAGAAGGAAGGGAGAAGAACTTTTCCTGAGAAAAGAAGTTGCATTCTCCTTTGTAAAAACCCTATTAAAGAGGATGTTCGCAGGTTGCTATATAGG
This sequence comes from Picea engelmannii, assembly GCA_009831015.1. Classification (NCBI taxonomy): domain Eukaryota; kingdom Viridiplantae; phylum Streptophyta; class Pinopsida; order Pinales; family Pinaceae; genus Picea; species Picea engelmannii. The sequence continues at coordinate 26,976 of ML852018.1, forward strand.
CAGGGTGTGAGAATTATTGATTCTCATAGGCTACACCATAGCTAGGTTGCGAGAGGTTTGCAGGTTTCTCTATAAGAAGGGTGTGAGAATTCTCATACGTGGGAAAAACAAACATCTTCTTGATGCTTCTAGAAGGAGAAACTTCCATGGTGAGGTGGCATCCGAATGGTTTGTATCTTACTCGCTTTCATGATTTGGTGGGATCATCCTAACCTCCTCACCTTATCCTCTTGAGATTATAAAAGGAGAGGAGCTCTCATGGAGAAAGTTGGCTTGGATGAGATTAGATTTTGGAGCTTGGATTGGATTGAGCTTTGGAGATTGTTAACTTGGCTAGATGAGCCATTTTGTCAAGATAGATTGTGAATATGATCAGATCTATGCTCTCAGAATTCTTGGAGTGGAAGTGTGTGGGGAATGAAGGACAGTTGGAAGGGATCTTACAACATCAAGGCCATGGTTGTAATCTCTCTTTCACATTTAATATGATACTGTAATATGATTCTTTCCTATAAAACTTGTTTTGTTTTATTGTATGATTCCTTGATCACATACATAGGTTTATATTGAGTTTATTCTATTACTGTCACTTTGGTTGGTTGTCTTCTTTTGCAGGTTCACCATTGTATGAGTTTTGGAATGGAGCTAGGATGGCGATGGAGAGAGGAAGCGACGTTTAAATGGTATGTCACCTATCCCTCTTTAGTTAGTAAATTCAATATTTAAAACTTAAGGAAAGCATCATGTTCTGGTGTGTTTTGTTCTAGATCTAGGTGGATCTAGGGAGATAAATTAGTGTCCGCACCTATCGATTTATCCAATAACAAGGACTGTACATAAATAAGCTCCTTCGAGCATGTGTGTTTATTTTGTTTTTACTTTCGGCTTGTATTTTCAAGCAACGTGTTTTGAGCTTGACTCCATAGCCCAACAGAAGGCAACTGGAACTGCAAAAGGATATCTTAGAGCCTCGCAAGGAGGACTCTATCCCCCATCCAGCCTAATGTTAGAACTTATTCTTGTAACGGGATGTTTCTCCTTTGAATTTTCCCATTGGGTGACAAAATGCGAGAAAAGGGGTTTAAAAACCCACCATATGCATTTTTATCCAAACTCGGGGCCCAATTATGCAAAGGCGCACACATACCTGGTCAACGAAAATCTATCAAGAACAACCTCAGTCTCAGTCGTTGGATCCATCAGATAAATTAGATCGACAACCATCGGGCGATTGGGATTATAGAGTTGCGCAAAGTTTAACATCATACCAAGGCCCAAAATCGTGAGATATGGGCCATTATTTCAGAGGGACATGTGGCACATGATCAACATAGTCATGATTTGATCACATCAGAGACTCTCGAAATGCGAAATCATGAAAATAGCACATCCATTGATCAAAGGAGAAATTTGGACCGTTGGATCAGCTTTTCATGATTTCGTGAGTCAAGAAAGTAAGAAGGTAGAGTCTTGAAGACTCACGAAACACAAAGTCATGAAATGATCTGAGTCGTCCAACTAGTGGAGCACACGGCAGCGGATAAGAGAAATTAGGATTTCGCATTTTGGGGGTTTCAGCATGAAGCAAGGCGTGAAGCCCTGAGTCCTGAAATGTCGATCGACTATGCGCCAAAGTGCCAAAGTCCCGATGCCTGATGTCCCGAAGTGTCGATTGTTGATATGTCGAAGTCCCGAAACCCGAGATTCATGGGATATGTTTGATCCAGAGGATCACATGGCACCTAATCAGAGATGTCGTGGTTTCATGGATCGAAATACCTAAAGGCAGGAGTGTGGAAACTCTTGATAGCCAAAATAACGACTAGCGCATGTAAATTAGGCACACGGTCGTAGCCCAGGGTCACATGCAAGGTTGGGGAAATGAAAAGAAGCTACGCCAAAGGGAAAAAAGCATATGTATTGATTGTAGAAGAAGAGAAGCAGGCCTCGAGGTGTCGATATTGATTTGAAGAAGTCATGGGAACCTCCTAGAGCATTCATGGATGTCAGGGATCATCCCAATCCCAATGAAGATAGTTGATGATAGTGGGGGATGGTGATTGAAACCTCGTTTCATCACATAAATGGAAATCATGAAAGAATGGCCATGGCAGCTAACTGACAACCCATAACTCCTCCATAAATGGGTTTTCCTGCGAATCCCATACTGTTTAAATTTCGCATCTGACAGAGGAAGAAAAGTGCATTCTGACAATAGAAAGAGGAGACACAAATATTTGCATGCAATGGTTCGTTCGTATCCCTAGGGCCATTAGCAGTTATGAGTATATATATACTCAGTTTTTATATTTTGTAAGGGTCAAATGGTTGAGTAGAGCTCCCATTTTTGTAATATGTTTAATACTAGATATGTGTCTGGTTATGTAATCAATTTGAGACTGTTAGTTAATAGAAGTTAGTTTCCTTTCACATCTCTATAAATCCTATGTCAAACACTCAGAATTGGAGGATCCATTCGAGGATTGTTATGCTGTTATGATGGAGGTTTGATCATAGCAGTATCATGATTAGTTTTACTCAGTTTCCTATGCTGTCTTTTTCCCTCTCGCACTGAAAAACTTGGAATCGAAGGATCCAGTTGAGCTGTTGCAGTTTTAGGATGATGGAGGTTTGATCATACTGTAGTTGTAACTATGTCCCTTGTAGGCATATTTCAATGTCTGAAATTTGGGCTCGAGAGCATCATCGAGCCTGGGTTTTTCCTCTCAAGTTATTGGAAAGTCGGATGCCCATAGAAGTTTCGTTTGTTTTCTCACCAAGTCTTCCCTTTGCTCACTTTTAAACTCAACTCACTGGCTGAAATTAGTGTGGCCCTCACTTCCACGTGCATTTATTGTACGGTTCTGTGTTGTAACATCATTCTAGTGTTGAGGCTTTTCCATTGACCTCCAACCATTTAAACCAACGACCAACAAACACTGATGGGTACTGGGCTTGCCCTCATCGCAATCTGAGGACAACTTCTAGTGCTAACATGACCCATAACAGAGTGTGCAAAGATTTCAATGGGGTCCTGTAAGGTATTCTTTATTCAAGTGCAACCAAACTTTGTCTCCCAGTAGAAACTTATGTGGCACCCGGTTTTGATCATGGTGTTGCTTGTACTTGTCATTGGAATTTTGTAGGATATCCTGAACCTGTTGGCGGATGTGACAGATCCGCTCAATGAACCGGGTGGCTTTTTCAGCTTCAGTTGGATCGAGAGATGAGTTGGCCGAGGTGACTGCAAGGGGTAGTGCAACATCTATGGGACCCAATGGTTGGAATCCCAACCCCACCTGAAAGGGTATGTGGTCGGTTGAGCTATGTAGGGCTCGGTTGTAGTTGTGTTGAACATAGGGAATACTCTCATCCCATGTGCGAGAGTGATTGGAATTATACATGCACAAGATATGCACAATCATTCAATTTACGACCTTGATTTTTCCATTTATCTGGGGGTCGAAGGCCATGGACTTGGTGAGCTTGGTGTCGGGCTGATTCGGGATATTTTCATCGTGACTTATAAATAATTGTATTAAATGAGCATAAATTAAAGTGCACCATTAAAGAGGTGAAAACGTAGAAATGAAGAGACATAAGGATTAGATCTAAACACAAAAACTTGATAACAAAATTCATCCCTGGTGGACTACGTCTCCAGGTCCTGCTCTCAA
>ML852019.1:13018-26455 GCA_009831015.1 Picea engelmannii
ACGTAGGTAGAATAATATGTTTTCCATGTAATAAAGGTCGATATTAGTTAATAAGGCCTATTTAATAAATGTGAATGATTCAATGTAAGAATACCTAATATAAGCATCCACTTCTTGAAATATCTTCATTTAGAATGTTCTTTAGAAGATAGAATTAGTATAAATAAGAGAAGGAGGCATGAGCAACTTTGTCTTGAGAATTATTGTAATAGATATCTACTCTGTTGGAGGTTTCCCCCTTGAAGAGGTAAGTGACCATTTCTTTCTTTGAACAAAGGTAGTATTTTTTATATTGCTCTCAATATTTTGTTGTTCCTTTGATATTTGCTAAATATTTCCATTTTTTCATTATATATTACTTATGGTACCTTACAATTGGTATCATATCAATTTCTTGGGTAGGACTTGTGGGTAATTTGTTTTTTAGGGTAGAGACGTGTTATGGCATATTTAAACTACATTGACCTATCATTAAACACATAAATTCGTGGTCGGGGAAGCATACACATAGGAAATACAAGAGGTTTTTAAGCTCATATTGTTGGAAACCATTTTAACCCGTGTTGGTAACCCTTCGAGTGTTACTGCATTAGATAGCACCTATATATGGAATTTTCTAGGCATCATGAAGCCTGTTATAGATCAACCAATCAACCAACTGACTGCTATAGTTCCACCAAGAACATCACTAGGAAAGATACTCTCTAGTACATGGGTAATCAGGTAGTATGAGTAAGGGTATGGTCTATCATCCTTAGTTGGTTCCCTAAGATATTGGGTTGAGTACTAGTATTCAACCCCACACATATATCAGAGAGATAAAGAACAAGAAAAACCCTTCTCCATAGGAACCCTGAAAACCTTAACCCTTGGGAAGGAAACAAAATAGAAAGGGAACAAACAATATTTATTATCGTGCAACATTGCCTCCTGCATTATGGTTACAAAATTACTACGAATTTTTCCCGTTAAGAATTTGGGAATTTCGATGTTGAAGTATTATTCATATTGGAGTATACCTCCGTAGGAGTAAAAAAAAAAATTCCCTGATAACTCCGTCGACACCTTTAATTGGGACCTATTCCATTGGATTCCTCTTTTCGCCCTGATTACTGCGGTACCTATCATTTTTAATAATTTTCTTCATGGGCCTGAACCCCCTCCCAACACCATTATTTGGGCCCTATCCTATTGGATTCCCCTTGTTTCCATGATCTCTATGGTACCTATCACTTGTCACCATTTTTCACTATGGTCCCACCCACCCTTCCCAACACTCGTATTCACCAGCTATCCCATTTGCTTCCTCTTTTTTCCCCATCTACAGTGATTTCCCTCACCTGTAAATTTTTTCAATGTGGACCCGCCTACCCATTTTTTCCTCTACCCAAATGGCCACCACCCATGCCCAAGAACTCAATACCTTGATTTTTGACTACCTTCAAAACAATCAAGACATCAAGACTCTCAATTCCAACATTAACAAGATCAATTTCTTTATTCAATCCTTACAGTACTAATGTGACAACATCAAAGACATCAAATACACACTCTACCAATTGATGGGATTCTCCTTGAACCCTACCTCTTATGAAAAACCTTCCTATCAAGAAGAAAATTACTCTTCCCATTACCAAGATCCTCATTCCACCCACCTTCCTAGAGACCTATTCCTTCCCAAAATTGAGGTGAACAAATTTGATGGATCAGATCCCATAGGCTAGGTCACTCAAATGGAACATTATTTCTCTTTGCATGGCATTACTGATGATTTAGCCAAGCTTCGTTATGGTATCCTACATCTAGATATGAAATTATGGAAATGGTGGAAATGTCGTAAAAAGGCACGCCAAGCGTATGTTTCTTTGACACAATTTGTTACAAATATTTATGATCCATTTGACCAAGTTGAATAATTATGCGACAATGGAATACTTTATCTCCTCCTTTTAGCACTTCGATTTTAGAATAGAGGGTGTGCCATATGCCTTCTTTGAGGAATTCTTTATTAGTGTCCTAAAATATGAAATTTGTGCCCATTTTCTCATGGTATGCCCCTAGACGTGGTTGGAAGATACTAAACGAGCCAAGAATGAACAACATATTGTCTCCTCCCATACCTTAAATACATCATTTCTTCCTCTCCCTAATCCCACTAACCCCGCCCCTCGTACAAATCTCCTCAAGATCTAGAAATTAACCAAGGAAGAAATGGTTGAATGCCAACTCAAGGGTCTTTTCTATAATTGTGATGGCAAATATTTTTTAGGGCACAAGTGTAAGGAACACAATATTTTTATTTCCATGTTAGGAACCGAATACCAAGATATCATAAAACAACCTCAGACTAAGTACTCAATGCCTTGAAAAAGAGAAAATTTTAGATAATAAGCCTCTTCGGTGGGGCAATCTCCTTATACACCACATAAATTTCCAAATAAAAGATGATTCCAAATGAAAAGGTCTTTTTGGTATATATAGGATACTAGGAGGTACAATTACAACTAATGGACCCAAGATGACATAAATAAAATAACATTACTAATGTAATATGCCCTAATTAATGGGTAATGTGCCATTATTTAGGGCTTAACATGCCCCTCCCCTTCAGACAAGTGTTGTCCGCAACACTTGAATAATTTTGGATGATTCTGTATAAAAGACTCATCTTCCTAAGTGGAATCTTCATCATGTAGTTTCCTCCACTTAATTAGATACTCTGAAATGGATCTATTCCTCAGCTAGAGAATTCTTGTGTTAGTGATAGCTTCAGGCTCCAATATGATTTTTCCTTCCTCATCAAGTTCTTGCAATATAGTTTAAACTGGGATCTTGTCACCTATAACCTTCTTTAAGAATGAAACATGGGAAACTGGATGTACTCATGAAGATGTAAGAAACTCCAATTTGTATGCCATAGTACCAATCTTTTGAAACACCTTATAAGGGCCATATTACTTTGGTTATAAATTATTATCCTTCTTGGATTGCTTCAGGGACATCTATTTGTATGGTTGTAGTCTTAAAAACACCCAATCCCCTACTTCAAAACTTCTTTCACTATGATTTTTATCTTCTTGATGTTTCATGCGATTTTGTGCCATGGTCAAGTTGTCCTTTAAGATTTGGAGAACTTGTTGTTGATGCTTGATGTGATCTTCCATTTCTTGAACCTTAGATTTTTATTTTAGAGAAGAAGTGATGGAAGCAGGGTGGTATCCATAGAGTACCATAAATGGTGTCATTTTTGTTGCAGTATGAAAGGAAGTGTTATACCACCATTTTTCCAAGGGTAACCATTTGAACCATTGTGTTTTTTTATCAGAGACAAAGCAACAAAGGTATCCTTCTAGACATTTGTTCACTATCTCGGTTTGTCCATCAGATTGAGGATGATAGGATGAGCTATGAGCCAATTGAGTACCCAAAAAAAAAAAAAATTATGTCCAAAAATGTCCAGTAAAGATTGGATCTCTGTCACATAAAATAATCTTTGGGATTCCCTGTAGCTTTTGAACTGTCTCCATGAATGCGGTGGCAACTGTAATAGATTTGAAGGGATGAGAGAGTGAAAAAAAGTATGTGTACTTGGTCAGTATATCAACAATCACCATGATGACACTATTTCCTTCAGACTTTGGTAACCCTGTGATGAGATCCATGGAAACCTCCTCCTAGCACTGACTTGGGATGGCTAATGGTTGTAAAAGACTTGGAATCTTAATTGTTTCCACCTTATTTTGTTGGTAAACCAAACATTCTACTACAAAACTTTGAACATCAGTTTTAAGGCCCTCCCAAAAAAATTCCTTCTAGAACCTCTGGTAGGTTTTCAAAAATCCTGATTTCCCTCCTACCAGAGAGGTGTGCAATTCCAATAGTACCTTTTGTTTGAGTTGGGAGTTTTTACATAAATATAAGATATATTCTTACCATAGTGAATCATTTTTCCATGTAAATGTATCTGATGCATTGGAATCCTACTGCAACCTTTGAATGAGAGTCCACACGTTTTCATAATTCTTCCATTCATCTCTCGCTTCTATTATCCAATCAGGTTGCATGACCGAGATAGCATAGAGAAAGGCCTCAACATATTCTTCCTTTCTTGAGAGTGCATCTGCCACAACATTTTTCTTCCCTTTTTTATAGATGATTTCAAAATCATAACCCAATATCTTGGTCACCCATTTTTGTTGTTCTTCTGATGATAGTCTTTGTTCCAAGAAGTATTTAAGACTATCGTGATATGTTTTTACCTTGAAGTTCCTAACTATTAGGTAAGGGCGCCATTTCTTCAATGCATGTAGTTTTTCCATCATTTCCTTCTCATAAATGGGTTTGTGTAATTCCTTTCCCTTGAGTAGACGAATTTCAAAATCAAGGGGCCTTCCTTCTTGCATTAGAACAACACCAATGCCATTTCCCAATGCATCACATTCCACAATAAAGGTTTTTGTGAAGTCTAGTGTGGTCAAGACATGAGCTTTGCACATTGCCTCTTTAATTCGTTAAAAAGCTTAAGTTGCCTTTGGATTCCATGAAAATGCATCCTTCTTAGTTAATGTTGTTAAAGGTGCTTCTATTCTTCCATACTTTTGAACAAACTTGCGGTAGTAACCTTTCAAACCGAAAAATCCTCTAAGATTCTTCAATGTTTTGGGAATCGACCAGTCCATCATGGACTTAATCTTGTTAGGGTCTAACTTGACACCTTCATGAGATATAGTATGACCCAAATACTCTACCTCCTTCACCCCAAAGAAACATTTGGATGGTTTGGCATATAGTTCTTTCTCCTTTAGTAGTTGTAGCACCTTGTCAACATATCACACATGATCCTCCCAAGACTTGTTATATATTAGTATATCATCAAAAAATACTAACACAAATTTTCGAAGGAAGGGCTTGAAAATGGAATTCATCAATCCTTGGAATGTGGAAGGTGCATTTGTAAGGCCAAAAGGCATGACCAAAAAATCATAATGGCCTTCATGAGTTCGGAATGTTTTTTTGGGATATTTTCTTCCTTCATTCTAATCTGATGATACCCTGAATGAAGATCCAACTTTGTGAAATAGATTGCTCCATGTAGTTCATCTAACAATTAATCAATGATGGGAATGGGAAACTTATCTTTAATAGTGATATTGTTGAGCTCTCTATAATCTGGACACATACACCATGCACCATATTTCTTGAGTACCATTACCACTGGTGCAGAGTAAGAACTTTGGCTAGGTCTAATAATGCCAACCTCTAACATTTCTTCAACCATATGCTCAATTTCACTCTTCTGGGAATAAAGGTATATGTAAGAACCAATGTTACGAGGAACACTCCCAGGAATTAGGTGAATAACATGATCATCATTTCAAGTGGGTTGAAGAGCTTTGGGAATATATTCAAATACTTTGGAATTCTTATCAAGGATCCCTTGGAGATCTAGGGGAATGGATGGCTTAGAGTTTTGAACATCTAGTGATCATAGTTGTGCAATTACACCCTGATGCCCCTTTTTCAATAATTTTGTTACGCCATTAGAGCTTATAACCTTACTGGGTTTCCCTATGATACCCCTTAACTCAATTTATTTTCCTTCCAATGAAAATTTCATGAAAAGTTCTTGAAAATTAAAATCCATTGTTCCTAATGATTGTAACCATTGGATTCCTAGTACGACATTAGCACCACCCATGGGTATAAAAATCATTGGACTATTCATTACATATTCCCCCATATTAAGATTTATATTATTTCATTTTCCTGAGAAATTGATAGTTCCTCCATCTGCAATCATTACTTGAAACTCTGGCACTAGATATACAAAGAAATCGAGATCTTTGTCTAATTTATAGTGAATTAAATTATGAGTACTACTAGAATCAATTAGTACTATTAAATTTTTCTTTTTGATATATCCTTCGATCTTGAGGGTTTGAGGAGTGATAATTCTAGTCATTGCGTTACATGATATCATGGGAGTCAACTCTTCAAAAGAAATCGATTCTATGTTTTAATATTGAGATGGTTCTTGCTCTTGTTATTGTTCTTCTTCCTCTTCACAATCTATGTAGAATAATTTCTTCTTGCCACACTTATGTCCCTTACTGTACTTGTTGTCACAATTAAATCATAAACCTTTTTCTTTTCTTTCCTCCAATTGTTGAGGTGTCAACCTTGTAGGTTGAGGCATTTTAGAAGATGGAACATTATTCTGTCGATAGATGTTAGGAGTGGTCCTTCTAGTAGCCATAGCCATATTTTTATTTTCAACATTTCTTGCCACCCTGAATGCATTCTCCAATTATTTGGGTTCCCAAAGGAAAACCTCATGTTGAATGTTATCCTTTAAAGTTCCTATGAATACATCAATCATGTGCTCATCTAGAATATTCGTTACATTTATATTCAATCTTTGGAAGTTCTCAATGTGCTCTGCAACTGAACCCTTTTGCTTGATATTTATCAATTGACTACAGAAGGTATTGTTACTTGTATCCTCATAGTGTGCTATCATTTCTCTTGTGAACATTGTCCAAGTGATGAGTGATTTTTGAGAACAAAGGCATCGATACCACACAAATTGATTGGGTTCTAAATATAAAGAATCAATTGGTACCTTTTGTGTATGTGGCACATCATGTAGATCAAAGAACTGCTCCATCTGAAGTATCCATGTGATTGGATCCTTATCATCAAATTTCCTCATATCGATCTTAGGAAAGTGGTTGGTCTTCCACCCAAAGTTGGAGTTTCTCCATTCTTGATTCATATTCCTTGTGTCCTCATCATGAATTTCATGGGATACATTTTCACTTTCAAGTTTCCTCTCTATTAGAAATTTTTTCAATCCTTTCATGATCTCCCTTTTTAAACCCTCCATCTTAGTATCCATTATTGCCTCCAACTTATCTTCAGTTGAATCCATCATCCCTTGTAGTTCATCTTTTGTTACTGTCTTCTTTTGTAAATCATTTATGTCTCTGTGAATTTCTTCACCTTCATCAAGAGTCCAAGTAGGAATGTATAGAGGCTTAATTGGTGTAAAAGTTCCCTTTTTTGGTGGCATGTTGGCCAAGTTTCACTTTTAAACCTTGATTTCGAGGTGGTTCTGCTAGAAGATATTTCTTCTTCTGTATAACCAAAAATTTCGACACTTCTAGGTTTGAAAAATGATTTTTTTATTTCTTTGATACACCTTCTCTACAATGCCACAAGTCTGATAAAAATTGGATGTGTCAAGTAGAAGTTATGGTAACTTTCCCACACTTGTTGATTTTTGTCCCTTCTAGGAGAGCGTACTTGTAAAGCATGCGAAGATCACAATATATAATATTTGATTCTGAAACTTATACCAAAGATGACACATAATTCCAAATGTCCAATGCAACTAGTCTCACTTAATTTGGATACTCATTGAACAATATATCACTATTGTACTTGAAAGAACTGTTTGAGACTAGTTAATATGACTAGTCAGATACCCTATATTGCACAAGGTGTATCTAAAAACTTATGATGACCAAGAAGTTGAAATGTTTATCATAGATACCTTGATAACTTCTATGAATATCCTCCGGATTTTAGAGTCTGAAATGTTATAGAAACAATTTTATAGCAAATATTCTGAGTTGACGAAATTAAGGATGATTCCAGAACCCCATATTACACAGCATATATATTCGAAAGTATAAGGCCTTATGATCTGAAATTTTAACTCGGCGTACCTTGATCTATCTAATAAATATCCTCCAAGGGGTTCCTTCTGAAACTTCGTATAAAAGTAGTTATAGTGAAAATTCCAAGGTGTCTCATATGTAGCAATGAATCCCCAAGACCTTGAGCTCTGATACCAAATACCAAGATAGCATAAAAAAACCTCAGAATAAATACTCAACATCTTGAAAAAGAGAGAATTTTAGATTATAATCCTCTTTAAGGAGGAAACCTCCTTATACACCACATAAATGTCCAAATACAATATGATTCCAAATGAAAAGTTCTTCTTGGTATATATAGGAGACTAGGAGGTACAATTACAACTAATGGACCCAAGACGGCATAAATAAAATGAAATTTCTAATGTAATATGCCATAATTAAGGGGTAATATGCCACTATTTAGGGCTTAACAGACCATGAATGAGGATTTTTCTGAAGAGGAGACAGTTGTTCCCATGTGGATGAGCTACCACCACTAGCTAATCTGACTCCACCCTCTAATCCACTAGAAGTTGAACTGGCAATTTAACTTAATTCCCTCACTGGATTCTCTTCTCCCTAGACCCTCAAGTTAATTTGTTACATTAAGAATAGGAAATTCATCATCCTCGTTGATAGTGGTAGGACCCATAATTTTATTCATCACTGCATTTTCCAAGAAGTCAATTGTTATATCTATGTAGTCAATAATTTTCAAATCATGATTGTCAATGGAGTTTCCATGAAATGTGGGGCATGTTTTGAAACTGTGCGGCTCAAAATTGGTTAGTATCACCTGAAATATCATACTTTTTCTATAGACATGGGCAATTGTGACATTGTTCTTAGTGTCGAATGGTTATGGACTCTTTGACCCATTCTCATGGATTTTAACGAATTAACCGTGAAATTCCAATAGGAGGGACAACATTATAACTTCCAAGGCATCACAACATGTTTCTTCTGAGATCATCAGTTCCCATCAAATGGAAAAGATACTAAGAAAAGGCCATTCTAGAATTATTTCCCAACTTCACTCAATTCAAGCCATTGAGATAGCCTTTGTGCATCCCAACCTCCAATGTATCCTCTCCCAACACCAATTTATTTTTACCACTCCCAAGGAACTTCCCCCTTCCCATGGTGTGCACGATCATTCGATTCCTCTCATACCGAGAAGTATTCCTCCCAATGTTCTCCCTTATCATCATCCCCTTTCCTAAAAGAATGAAATTGAGAAAAAATTTCAAGAATTTCTTGAAGTGGGTATTATCAGTCCTAGTACCAGCCCCTATTTTTCTCCTATGCTCATGGTACACAAAAAAAAAGGTACTTGGAAAATGTGTCCTAATTTTTCGTTCCCTCACCAAACTCACAATAAAATAAAAATTTATCATCCATGTCATTGATGACCTATTGGAGTTGTGCTTAGTACTTCAGGAAACTTGATCTCCATTTTGGATATGACCATATCCAGATCCATTCCTCTCATATCGAGAAGTATTCCTCCCAATGTTCTCCCTTATCATCATCCCCTTTCCTATAAGAATGAAATTGAGAAAAAAATTCAAGAATTTCTTGAAGTGGGTGTTATTAGTCCTAGTAGCAACCCCTATTTTTCTCCTATTCTCATGGTATGCAAGAAATGAGGTACTTGGAAAATGTGTCCTAATTTTGCCCCCTCACCAAACTCACAATAAAATAAAAATTTCTCATTCATGTCATTGATGGCCTATTGGATAAATTGAGTTGTGCTCAGTACTTCACCAAACTTGATCTCCATTTTGGCTATCACCAGATCCATATGAAAGAAGAAGACATTCCCTAGACTACATTTATAACTCATTAGGGTCACTATGAGTTCTTAGTCATGCCCTTTGGCATGTGTAATGCTCCCTCCACTTTCCAAAGTATCATGAATAATGTATTTCATCCTTTTCTCCGTAATTTTTTCTTAGTTTTCTTTGATGATATTCTCATCAATAGTCAAACTTGGACATCCCATCTTGCCCATGTGGATCAAGTTCTCAATCTACTCTCTCGGCACCAAATTTTCCTCAAATAATATAAATGGTCCCTTGGAGCCTCAAAAGTGGAGCACCTAGGTAATATTGTCGAAAATGATTGTGTAAGGGTGGATCCTAAGAAAATTGAAGTTATGTAGGATTGGAATCTCCCTAAAACTCTTAATATCTTGCATGGTTTTCTAGTTTTAACAGGATATTATCGAAATTTTGTTCGAAATTATGGAAAAATTGCAGCCCCTCTCACTACTCTCCTTAAAAATAATTATTTCACTTGGACTTTAGTTGTTGATCACTCTTTCCATACCTTGAAACAACCTATGTGCATGACCACTTTCCTAGCACTGGTTGACTTCACAAAGATGTTTTTAACAGAATGTGTTGCTTCAGGTAAAGGAATTGGGGTCATCCTCATGCAATATGGCAGGCCTTTGGCCTTCATTAGAAAACAAATTTCATGGAGACATTTGGACCAATTCACTCATGAAAAGGAAATGTTAGCTATGATGCATGTCGTGGATCTCTGGCATCCTTATCTATTGGTTCAATGCTTCCAAATTAAAATTGATCATCATAGCCTCAAGTATTTTCTAGAACAACAAATTTCATCCCCAAAGAAACAAAAATGGGTGACCAAGCTATTTGGATATGATTATGAGATAATTTACAAGAAGGGAAAGAAAAATGTATTTGATGACTCTCTTTTCAAAAAGTATGAAGAATAAGAGTCCCTCTTTTCCATCCCCTTCATTGTACCAGGATGACTCCAAGTTGTTCGTCAAGAATGGCTATATGACCCTAGAATTTCTCTCCTGATCCAACAATTGAAACACCATTCTCTAACTTCTCCCAGGTACTCTTGGAATAATGAAGAGTTTCACTACAAAGGTCATTTGTATTTAATAAAAATGTTCACAACTTAAATCAACGGTGCTTTCTAAGCTTCATGCTTCACCCACAACTGGGCATTCAAGGTTTACCAAAAGCTATGAACGGTTCAATCATTAATTTTTCTAAGATGGTATGAAATAGGGTGTCCTCACCTTTGTGGCTGAATTTGAGTTCTTTCAACAAGACAAGGGAGAAATAGTAAAAGCTCCAGTCACACTCCAATTGCTTCCGATTCCCCCTGCTATTTGGAGAGATATTTTTTTGGATTTCATTGTGGGATTACCTAAATTGTCCAATAAGTCACTCATCATGGTTGTAGTCTATTTTCTTTCCAAATATGTTCATTTATGTATTTTGCAGCACATGTTCAATGCATCCACAGTGGCTCAAATTTTCATGGACAATATTTTCAAACTTCATGGCATGCCTCATTATATTATCTCTGACCGAGATCCAACTTTCACCAACAATTTTTGGCAAGAATTGTCCAAGCTCCAGGGAACCCAATTGCATCTCAGCACAACCTATCATCCCCAGACTGATGGCCAAACTGAATTTTTAAACAAATGTTTGGAATCATATTTGAGGTGCTTTGCATAAGACTGAAAAAACCAGTGGGCTCAGTAGTTACCCCTAGTTGAATGCTTGTACAACACATCTTACCATACAAATACACGCATGAATCCTTTTGGAACAAGTTACAACCAAAATCCACCATCGGTTCAATCATACATCCCAAGTGTATTGAAGGTTCATGAAGTTGACAAAAATATTATAGACCATGAGGCCATTCTTCGTACCCTCATAGAAAATTTGTTCATGGATTATAATCGCATGAAGCAACAAGAAAATAAAGGTTGTTCAGAACGTGAATTTGCTGAAGGGTACCAAGTGTTTCTTTGTATGTAACATTATAATAAATGTTCACTCAAATATGAACAAGTTACCACAAAATTGATCCCAAATTTTATGGTCCTTATACAATTCTCAAGCAAGTGAGGCCTTTGGCCTACCAGTTAGATCTGCCAAGTCATTATAAGCTCCATCATGTTTTCCATGTATCATTCTTAAATAAAGTGATTGGAATTAAGTGTGAAACTCATACCATTCTCCTTGAGTTGGATGAAGATGGTTCCATTTGGATATAGCCACAACCATTCTTGAACTAGCACAAGCGTCGTCTCCGTCAGCGTACCATCAAGGAAGTGTTAGCTGAGTGGAAATATACAACTATAGAAGATGCCACCTAGGAGCCGACCACCATTCTGTAACAATTTCCTCAGCTCAAGCCTTGAGCACACAGTTTTTCTTCACGGGGAGGTCATGTTAGGGACCTAACCTCCCTAATCCCTCACATGGATAGAATAATATGTTTTCCATGTAATAAAGGTCGACATTAGTTAATAAAGCCTATTTAATAAATGTGAACAAGTCAATGTAAGAAGACCTAATAGAAGCTTCCACTTTCAGAAAGATCCTTCTTTTGAATGTTCTTTAGAATATAGAATTAGTATAAATAATAAAAGGAGGCATGAGAAGGTTTTTCTTGGGAATTATTTTAATAGAGCTCTGCTCTGCTGGAGGTTTCCCCCTTGAAGAGGAAAGTGAACATTGGTTTCTTTGAATAAAGGTATTATTTCTGGTATTTCTCTCTCAATATTATGTTATTCCATTGATATTTGTTAAATATTCTTGTTTCTGCATAATATATTACATCTAGTACCTCACACAGATACACTCCTCTTCCTCTCTCTCTCTCTCTCTCTCTCTCTCTCTCTCTCTCTACATCCGTCCATCCCTCCCTCCCTCTATCCCTCTCTCATCTACCCCTCTCTCCTGCATTCCCTATCCTTGTATCTCACTCTCTGTCCCCCTTTTTCAATCTCTCTTTCAAGAGGGGGAGATAGAGAAAAAGAGAGAGAGGGAAAGATATAGAGCGGGGGGGGGGCGGTATGGGAGAGGGAAATACAGAGAGAGAGAGAAAGAGAGAGAGGGGGGGGGAGGATGGAGATAATGAGAAAGGGATGAAGTGTGATGTGAGAGAGTGATCAAGGGAGGGAGATATGGGGTGGGAGTGATGGAGGGATGGAGAGATAAAGAGAGGGAGGGAGGTGGAGAGATAGGGGAAGAGAGGGGGGGGAGAGATAGAGGGGTGGAGGTAGATAGAGAGGGTTGGAGGGGAAGAGGGAGAGAAAAACAGGTATATAAAAAGAGAGAATGGAGGAATATAGAGAAGGATATAGGTATAGAGTGAGAGGGAGAGAGAATAGGGGGCCTACATAGGGAGACAGAGATGGTTGAAGAGATAGGGAGAGAGAGAGAGAGAGAGGAGGAAGAATTGGCTAGAGAGGGAGAGGAAAAGAGGGAGAGAGGGATAAAGTGGTAGAGAGAGAGAGAGAGAGAGAGACAGAGAGAGAGGTATATAAGGAGGAAGGGAGAGAGGGGAGTGCGAAGAGAAATAAATATATTGGGACAGACAATGAGAGAGAGAGAATGGGGAGAGAGAAGACAAAGACAGATAGTGGGACAAACGATAAGAGAGAGGAATAAGGGAGAGAAATATATGGCAGGAGAGAGGGGAAGAGAGAGTGGTAGAGAGAGGAGAAAGAGGGAGAGGGAGAGAAGGGGAAACAATGAGTGAGAGTGAATGAGAGAGAGAAAGAGAGTGGTGGTAGAGAGAGAATGGTAGAGAGAGAGAGAGTAGTAGAGAAGGATAGAGAGAGGGAGGGAGAAAATGAGAGAAATGGATGAGGGAAGAGAGAGAGTGATAGATAGAGAGTGGGAGACAATGAGATAAAGGGAGGGGGGAGAGAGATATG